>OY821519.1:173221603-173391770 GCA_963682025.1 Cordilura impudica | reverse complement strand
AATAAGAATAAGAATAAGAATAAGAATAAGAATAAGAATAAGAATAAGAATAAGAATAAGAATAAGAATAAGAATAAGAATAAGAATAAGAATAAGAATAAGAATAAGAATAAGAATAAGAATAAGAATAAGAATAAGAATAAGAATAAGAATAAGAATAAGAATAAGAATAAGAATAAGAATAAGAATAAGAATAAGAATAAGAATAAGAATAAGAATAAGAATAAGAATAGAATAAGAATAAGAATAAGAATAAGAATAAGAATAAGAATAAGAATAAGAATAAGAATAAGAATAAGAATAAGAATAAGAATAAGAATAAGAATAATAATAAGAATAAGAATAAGAATAATAAAATAATAATAATAATAATAATAATAATAATAATAATAATAATAATAATAATAATAATAATAATAATAATAATAATAATAATAATAATAATAATAATAATAATAATAATAATAATAATAATAATAATAATAATAATAATAATAATAATAATAATAATAATAATAATAATAATAATAATAATAATAATAATAATAATAATAATAATAATAATAATAATAATAATAATAATAATAATAATAATAATAATAATAATAATAATAATAATAATAATAATAATAATAATAATAATAATAATAATAATAATAATAATAATAATAATAATAATAAAATAATAATAATAATAATAATAATATAATAATAATAATAATAATAATAATAATAATAATAATAATAATAATAATAATAATAATAATAATAATAATAATAATAATAATAATAATAAATAATAATAAATAATAATAATAATAATAATAATAATAATAATAATAATAATAATAATAATAATAATAATAATAATAATAATAATAATAATAATAATATAATAATAATAATAATAATAAATAATAATAATAATAATAATAATAATAATAATAATATAATAATAATAATAATAATAATAATAATAATAATAATAATAATAATAATAATAATAATAATAATAATAATAATAATAATAATAATAATAATAATAATAATAATAATAATAATAATAATAATAATAATAATAATAATAATAATAATAATAATAATAATAATAATAATAAATAATAATAATAATAATAATAATAATAAAATAATAATAATAATAATAATAATAATAATAATAATAATAATAATAATAATAATAATAATAATAAATAATAATAATAATAATAATAATAATATTAATAATAATAATAATAATAATAATAATAATAATAATAATAATAATAATAATAATAATAATAATAATAATAATAATAATAATAATAATATAATAATATTAATAATAATAATAATAATAATAATAATAATAATAATAATAATAATAATAATAATAATAATAATAATAATAATAATAATAATAATAATAATAATATAATAATAATAATAATAATAATAATAATAATAATAATAATAATAATAATAATAATAATAATAATAATAATAATAATAATAATAATAATAATAATAATAATAATAATAATAATAATAATAATAATAATAATAATAATAATAATAATAATAATAATAATAATAATAATAATAATAATAATAATAATAATAATAATAATAATAATAATAATAATAATAATAATAATAATAATAATAATAATAATAATAATAATAATAATAATAATAATAATAATAATAATAATAATAATAATAATAATAATAATAATAATAATAATAATAATAATAATAATAATAATAATAATAATAATAATAATAATAATAATAATAATAATAATAATAATAATAATAATAATAATAATAATAATAATAATAATAATAATAATAATAATAATAATAATAATAATAATAATAATAATAATAATAATAATATATAATAATAATAATAATAATAATAATAATAATAATAATAATAATAATAATAATAATAATAATAATAATAATAATAATAATAATAATAATAATAATAATATAATAATAATAATAATAATAATAATAATAATAATAATAATAATAATAATAATAATAATAATAATAATAATAATAATAATAATAATAATAATAATAATAATAATAATAATAATAATAATAATAATAATAATAATAATAATAATAATAATAATAATAATAATAATAATAAAATAATAATAATAATAATAATAATAATAATAATAATAATAATAATAATAATAATAATATAATAATAATAATAATAATAATAATAATAATAATAATAATAATAATAATAATAATAATAATAATAATAATAATAATAATAATAATAATAATAATAATAATAATAATAATAATAATAATAATAATAATAATAATAATAATAATAATAAAATAATAATAATAATAATAATAATAATAATAATAATAATAATAATAATATAATAATAATAATAATAATAATAATAATAATAATAATAATAATAATAATAATAATAATAATAATAATAATAATAATAATAATAATAATAATAATAATAATAATAATAATAATAATAATAATAATAATAATAATAATAATAATAATAATAATAATAATAATAATAATAATAATAATAATAATAATAATAATAATAATAATAATAATAATAATAATAATAATAATAATAATAATAATATAATAATAATAATAATAATAATAATAATAATAATAATAATATAATAATAATAATAATAATAATAATAATAATAATAATAATAATAATAATAATAATAATAATAATAATAATAATAATAAATAATAATAATAATAATAATAATAATAATAATAATAATAATAATAATAATAATAATAATAATAATAATAATAATAATAATAATAATAATAATAATAATAATAATAATAATAATAATAATAATATAATAATAATAATAATAATAATAATAATAATAATAATAATAATAATAATAATAATAATAATAATAATAATAATAATAATAATAATAATAATAATAATAATAATAATAATAATAATAATAATAATAATAATAATAATAATAATAATAATAATAATAAATAATAATAATAATAATAATAATAATAATAATAATAATAATAATAATAATAATAATAATAATAATAATAATAATAATAATAATAATAATAATAATAATATAATAATAATAATAATAATAATAATAATAATAATAATAATAATAATAATAATAATAATAATAATAATAATAATAATAATAATAATAATAATAATAATAATAATAATAATAATAATAATAATAATAATAATAATAATAATAATAATATAATAATAATAATAATAATAATAATAATAATAATAATAATAATAATATAATAATAATAATAATAATAATAATAATAATAATATAATAATAATAATAATATAATAATAATAATAATAATAATAATAATAATAATAATAATAATAATAATAATAATAATAATAATAATAATAATAATAATAATAATAATAATAATAATAATAATAATAATAATAATAATAATAATAATAATAAAATAATAATAATAATAATAATAATAATAATAATAATAATAATAATAATAATAATAATAATAATAATAATAAAATAATAATAATAATAATAATAATAATAATAATAATAATAATAATAATAATAATAATAATAATAATAATAATAATAATAATAATAATAATAATAATAATAATAATAATAATAATAATAATAATAATAATAATAATAATAATAATAATAATAATAATAATAATAATAATAATAATAATAATAATAATAATATAATAATAATAATAATAATAATAATAATAATAATAATAATAATAATAATAATAATAATAATAATAATAATAATAATAAAATAATAATAATAATAATATAATAATAATAATAATAATAATAATAATAATAATAATAATAATAATAATAATAATAATAATAATAATAATAATAATAATAATAATAATAATAATAATAATAATAATAATAATAATAATAATAATAATAATAATAATAATAATAATAATAATAATAATAATAATAATAATAATAATAATAATAATAATAATAATAATAATAATAATAATAATAATAAAATAATAATAATAATAATAATAATAATAATAATAATAATAATAATAATAATAATAATAATAATAATAATAATAATAATAATAATAATAATAATAATAATAATAATAATAATAATAATAATAATAATAATAATAATAATAATAATAATAATAATAATAATAATAATAATAATAATAATAATAATAATAATAATAATAATAATAATAATAATAATAATAATAATAATAATAATAATAATAATAATAATAATAATAATAATAATAATAATAATAATAATAATAATAATAATAATAATAATAATAATAATAATAATAATAATAATAATAATAATAATAATAATAATAATAATAATAATAATAATAATAATAAAATAATAATAATAATAATAATAATAATAATAATAATAATAATAATAATAATAATAATAATAATAATAATAATAATAATAATAATAATATAATAATAATAATAATAATAATAATAATAATAATAATAATAATAATAATAATAATAATAATAATAATAATAATAATAATAATAATAATAATAATAATAATAATAATATAATAATAATAATAATAATAATAATAATAATAATAATAATAATAATAATAATAATAATATAATAATAATAATAATAATAATAATAATAATAATAATAATAATAATAATAATAATAATAATAATAATAATAATAATAATAATAATAATAATAATAATAATAATAATATAATAATAATAATAATAATAATAATAATAATAATAATAATAATAATAATAATAATAATAATAATAATAATAATAATAATAATAATAATAATAAATAATAATAATAATAATAATAATAATAATAATAATAATAATAATAATAATAATAATAATAATAATAATAATAATAATAATAATAATAATAATAATAATAATAATAATAATAATAATAATAATAATAATAATAATAATAATAATAATAATAATAATAATAATAATAATAATAATAATAATAATAATAATAATAATAATAATAATAATAATAATAATAATAATAATAATAATAATAATAATAATAATAATAATAATAATATAATAATAATAATAATAATAATAATAATAATAATAATAATAATAATAATAATAATAATAATAATAATAATAATAATAATAATAATAATAATAATAATAATAATAATAATAATAATAATAATAATAATAATAATAATAATAATAATAATAATAATAATAATAATAATAATAATAATAATAATAATAATAATAATAATAATAATAATAATAATAATAATAATAATAATAATAATAATAATAATAATAATAAATAATAATAATAATAATAATAATAATAATAATAATAATAATAATAATAATAATAATAATAATAATAATAATAATAATAATAATAATAATAATAATAATAATAATAATAATAATAATAATAATAATAATAATAATAATAATAATAATAATAATAATAATAATAATATAATAATAATAATAATAATAATAATAATAATAATAATAATAATAATAATAATAATAATAATAATAATAATAATAATAATAATAATAATAATAATAATAATAATAATAATAATAATAATAATAATAATAATAATAATATAATAATAATAATAATAATAATAATAATAATAATAATAATAATAATAATAATAATAATAATAATAATAATAATAATAATAATAATAATAATAATATAATAATAATAATAATAATAATAATAATAATAATAATAATAATAATAATAATAATAATAATAATAATAATAATAATAATAATAATAATAATAATAATAATAATAATAATAATATAATAATAATAATAATAATAATAATAATAATAATAATAATAATAATAATAATAATAATAATAATAATAATAATAATAATAATAATAATAATAATAATAATAATAATAATAATAATAATAATAATAATAATAATAATAATAATAATAATAATAATAATAATAATAATAATAATAATAATAATAATAATAATAATAATAATAATAATAATAATAATAATAATAATAATAATAATAATAATAATAATAATAATAATAATAATAATAATAATAATAATAATAATAATAATAATAATAATAATAATAATAATAATAATAATAATAATAAGAATAAGAATAAGAATAAGAATAAGAATAAGAATAAGAATAAGAGAATAAGAATAAGAATAAGAATAAGAATAAGAATAAGAATAAGAATAAGAATAAGAATAAGAATAAGAATAAGAATAAGAATAAGAATAAGAATAAGAATAAGAATAAGAATAAGAATAAGAATAAGAATAAGAATAAGAATAAGAATAAGAATAAGAATAAGAATAAGAATAAGAATAAGAATAAGAATAAGAATAAATAAGAATAAGAATAAGAATAAGAATAAGAATAAGAATAAGAATAAGAAGAAAGAATAAGAATAAGAAAAAGATAAGAATAAGAATAAGAATAAGAATAAGAATAAGAATAAGAATAAGAATAAGAATAAGAATAAGAATAAGAATAAGAATATAAGAATAAGAATAAGAATAAGAATAAGAATAAGAATAAGAATAAGAATAAGAATAAGAATAAGAATAAGAATAAGAATAAGAATAAGAATAAGAATAAGAATAAGAATAAGAATAAGAATAAGAATAAGAATAAGAATAAGAATAAGAATAAGAATAAGAATAAGAATAAGAATAAGAATAAATAAGAATAAGAATAAGAATAAGAATAAGAATAAGAATAAGAATAAGAATAAGAATAAGAATAAGAATAAGAATAAGAATAAGAATAAGAATAAGAATAAGAATAAGAATAAGAATAAGAATAAGAATAAGAATAAGAAATAAGAATAAGAATAAGAATAAGAATAAGAATAAGAATAAGAATAAGAATAAGAATAAGAATAAGAATAAGAATAAGAATAAGAATAAGAATAAGAATAAGAATAAGAATAAGAATAAGAATAAGAATAAGAATAAGAATAAGAATAAGAATAAGAATAAGAATAAGAATAAGAATAAGAATAAGAATAAGAATAAGAATAAGAATAAGAATAAGAATAAGAATAAGAATAAGAATAAGAATAAGAATAAGAATAAGAATAAGAATAAGAATAAGAATAAGAATAAGAATAAGAATAAGAATAAGAATAAGAATAAGAATAAGAATAAGAATAAGAATAAGAATAAGAATAAGAATAAGAATAAGAATAAGAATAAGAATAAGAATAAGAATAAGAATAAGAATAAGAATAAGAATAAGAATAAGAATAAGAATAAGAATAAGAATAAGAATAAGAATAAGAATAAGAATAAGAATAAGAATAAGAATAAGAATAAGAATAAGAATAAGAATAAGAATAAGAATAAGAATAAGAATAAGAATAAGAATAAGAATAAGAATAAGAATAAGAATAAGAATAAGAATAAGAATAAGAATAAGAATAAGAATAAGAATAAGAATAAGAATAAGAATAAGAATAAGAATAAGAATAAGAATAAGAATAAGAATAAGAATAAGAATAAGAATAAGAATAAGAATAAGAATAAGAATAAGAATAAGAATAAGAATAAGAATAAGAATAAGAATAAGAATAAGAATAAGAATAAGAATAAGAATAAGAATAAGAATAAGAATAATAATAATAATAATAATAATAATAATAATAATAATAATAATAATAATAATAATAATAATAATAATAATAATAATAATAATAATAATAATAATAATAATAATAATAATAATAATAATAATAATAATAATAATAATAATAATAATAATAATAATAATAATAATAATAATAATAATAATAATAATAATAATAATAATAATAATAATAATAATAATAATAATAATAATAATAATAATAATAATAATAATAATAATAATAATAATAATAATAATAATAATAATAATAATAATAATAATAATAATAATAATAATAATAATAATAATAATAATAATAATAATAATAATAATAATAATAATAATAATAATAATAATAATAATAATAATAATAATAATAATAATAATAATAATAATAATAATAATAATAATAATAATAATAATAATAATAATAATAATAATAATAATAATAATAATAATAATAATAATAATAATAATAATAATAATAATAATAATAATAATAATAATAATAATAATAATAATAATAATAATAATAATAATAATAATAATAATAATAATAATAATAATAATAATAATAATAATAATAATAATAATAATAATAATAATAATAATAATAATAATAATAATAATAATAATAATAATAATAATAATAATAATAATAATAATAATAATAATAATAATAATAATAATAATAATAATAATAATAATAATAATAATAATAATAATAATAATAATAATAATAATAATAATAATAATAATAATAATAATAATAATAATAATAATAATAATAATAATAATAATAATAATAATAATAATAATAATAATAATAATAATAATAATAATAATAATAATAATAATAATAATAATAATAATAATAATAATAATAATAATAATAATAATAATAATAATAATAATAATAATAATAATAATAATAATAATAATAATAATAATAATAATAATAATAATAATAATAATAATAATAATAATAATAATAATAATAATAATAATAATAATAATAATAATAATAATAATAATAATAATAATAATAATAATAATAATAATAATAATAATAATAATAATAATAATAATAATAATAATAATAATAATAATAATAATAATAATAATAATAATAATAATAATAATAATAATAATAATAATAATAATAATAATAATAATAATAATAATAATAATAATAATAATAATAATAATAATAATAATAATAATAATAATAATAATAATAATAATAATAATAATAATAATAATAATAATAATAATAATAATAATAATAATAATAATAATAATAATAATAATAATAATAATAATAATAATAATAATAATAATAATAATAATAATAATAATAATAATAATAATAATAATAATAATAATAATAATAATAATAATAATAATAATAATAATAATAATAATAATAATAATAATAATAATAATAATAATAATAATAATAATAATAATAATAATAATAATAATAATAATAATAATAATAATAATAATAATAATAATAATAATAATAATAATAATAATAATAATAATAATAATAATAATAATAATAATAATAATAATAATAATAATAATAATAATAATAATAATAATAATAATAATAATAATAATAATAATAATAATAATAATAATAATAATAATAATAATAATAATAATAATAATAATAATAATAATAATAATAATAATAATAATAATAATAATAATAATAATAATAATAATAATAATAATAATAATAATAATAATAATAATAATAATAATAATAATAATAATAATAATAATAATAATAATAATAATAATAATAATAATAATAATAATAATAATAATAATAATAATAATAATAATAATAATAATAATAATAATAATAATAATAATAATAATAATAATAATAATAATAATAATAATAATAATAATAATAATAATAATAATAATAATAATAATAATAATAATAATAATAATAATAATAATAATAATAATAATAATAATAATAATAATAATAATAATAATAATAATAATAATAATAATAATAATAATAATAATAATAATAATAATAATAATAATAATAATAATAATAATAATAATAATAATAATAATAATAATAATAATAATAATAATAATAATAATAATAATAATAATAATAATAATAATAATAATAATAATAATAATAATAATAATAATAATAATAATAATAATAATAATAATAATAATAATAATAATAATAATAATAATAATAATAATAATAATAATAATAATAATAATAATAATAATAATAATAATAATAATAATAATAATAATAATAATAATAATAATAATAATAATAATAATAATAATAATAATAATAATAATAATAATAATAATAATAATAATAATAATAATAATAATAATAATAATAATAATAATAATAATAATAATAATAATAATAATAATAATAATAATAATAATAATAATAATAATAATAATAATAATAATAATAATAATAATAATAATAATAATAATAATAATAATAATAATAATAATAATAATAATAATAATAATAATAATAATAATAATAATAATAATAATAATAATAATAATAATAATAATAATAATAATAATAATAATAATAATAATAATAATAATAATAATAATAATAATAATAATAATAATAATAATAATAATAATAATAATAATAATAATAATAATAATAATAATAATAATAATAATAATAATAATAATAATAATAATAATAATAATAATAATAATAATAATAATAATAATAATAATAATAATAATAATAATAATAATAATAATAATAATAATAATAATAATAATAATAATAATAATAATAATAATAATAATAATAATAATAATAATAATAATAATAATAATAATAATAATAATAATAATAATAATAATAATAATAATAATAATAATAATAATAATAATAATAATAATAATAATAATAATAATAATAATAATAATAATAATAATAATAATAATAATAATAATAATAATAATAATAATAATAATAATAATAATAATAATAATAATAATAATAATAATAATAATAATAATAATAATAATAATAATAATAATAATAATAATAATAATAATAATAATAATAATAATAATAATAATAATAATAATAATAATAATAATAATAATAATAATAATAATAATAATAATAATAATAATAATAATAATAATAATAATAATAATAATAATAATAATAATAATAATAATAATAATAATAATAATAATAATAATAATAATAATAATAATAATAATAATAATAATAATAATAATAATAATAATAATAATAATAATAATAATAATAATAATAATAATAATAATAATAATAATAATAATAATAATAATAATAATAATAATAATAATAATAATAATAATAATAATAATAATAATAATAATAATAATAATAATAATAATAATAATAATAATAATAATAATAATAATAATAATAATAATAATAATAATAATAATAATAATAATAATAATAATAATAATAATAATAATAATAATAATAATAATAATAATAATAATAATAATAATAATAATAATAATAATAATAATAATAATAATAATAATAATAATAATAATAATAATAATAATAATAATAATAATAATAATAATAATAATAATAATAATAATAATAATAATAATAATAATAATAATAATAATAATAATAATAATAATAATAATAATAATAATAATAATAATAATAATAATAATAATAATAATAATAATAATAATAATAATAATAATAATAATAATAATAATAATAATAATAATAATAATAATAATAATAATAATAATAATAATAATAATAATAATAATAATAATAATAATAATAATAATAATAATAATAATAATAATAATAATAATAATAATAATAATAATAATAATAATAATAATAATAATAATAATAATAATAATAATAATAATAATAATAATAATAATAATAATAATAATAATAATAATAATAATAATAATAATAATAATAATAATAATAATAATAATAATAATAATAATAATAATAATAATAATAATAATAATAATAATAATAATAATAATAATAATAATAATAATAATAATAATAATAATAATAATAATAATAATAATAATAATAATAATAATAATAATAATAATAATAATAATAATAATAATAATAATAATAATAATAATAATAATAATAATAATAATAATAATAATAATAATAATAATAATAATAATAATAATAATAATAATAATAATAATAATAATAATAATAATAATAATAATAATAATAATAATAATAATAATAATAATAATAATAATAATAATAATAATAATAATAATAATAATAATAATAATAATAATAATAATAATAATAATAATAATAATAATAATAATAATAATAATAATAATAATAATAATAATAATAATAATAATAATAATAATAATAATAATAATAATAATAATAATAATAATAATAATAATAATAATAATAATAATAATAATAATAATAATAATAATAATAATAATAATAATAATAATAATAATAATAATAATAATAATAATAATAATAATAATAATAATAATAATAATAATAATAATAATAATAATAATAATAATAATAATAATAATAATAATAATAATAATAATAATAATAATAATAATAATAATAATAATAATAATAATAATAATAATAATAATAATAATAATAATAATAATAATAATAATAATAATAATAATAATAATAATAATAATAATAATAATAATAATAATAATAATAATAATAATAATAATAATAATAATAATAATAATAATAATAATAATAATAATAATAATAATAATAATAATAATAATAATAATAATAATAATAATAATAATAATAATAATAATAATAATAATAATAATAATAATAATAATAATAATAATAATAATAATAATAATAATAATAATAATAATAATAATAATAATAATAATAATAATAATAATAATAATAATAATAATAATAATAATAATAATAATAATAATAATAATAATAATAATAATAATAATAATAATAATAATAATAATAATAATAATAATAATAATAATAATAATAATAATAATAATAATAATAATAATAATAATAATAATAATAATAATAATAATAATAATAATAATAATAATAATAATAATAATAATAATAATAATAATAATAATAATAATAATAATAATAATAATAATAATAATAATAATAATAATAATAATAATAATAATAATAATAATAATAATAATAATAATAATAATAATAATAATAATAATAATAATAATAATAATAATAATAATAATAATAATAATAATAATAATAATAATAATAATAATAATAATAATAATAATAATAATAATAATAATAATAATAATAATAATAATAATGTGATGATGTTACACACATCTTCATTTATCTTTATTTATTTCATTTATTCATCTTTATTTGTTTATATTTTTTTGTTTATTTTTGTTTACTATATGCACATGCACATATTTATTTGTATTTATTTGTTTACATTTATTTATTTTTTGCATATCTTTTCTTTTTATTCAACACATACCACAAAGTACACCAACCTTGGGTAAAGGGTTGAATTACAAAACAATAAATTATTGTGTAATTAAATATCATTGGAATGTAAAATGACAAATTTGTGAAAAGTTAAATTGTGTCAATAACCCATGACAAATAGGAATGTCACTCAAATTTTGAGGGGAAAAATTTAAATTGATTATTGAACGTTTTCTGATTGGCTATTGAGCCCAACGTTCAAAAATCAATGAATTTGTAATATGCGAATGTAAAGAAAAGAGAAGACTATTATTTAAATTAAGTAAAAATATTAAATTATAATGATATAAAAGACCAGCATTTTAAAATAAATAAATCAATTATAATTCTGATTTGAAAGGGTTATAATTAAAACCAAACAGAGATTTTCTTTTTTTTTTTTTACTGGCATATTCTGCCAAAGGGTTCAAACATTGGCATAATCTGCCTACGTGCTATCTCTGTAAAACATTAAAAAAGTGCATCTAGCGTGCACGCGGGAACTGCTTTGAGGAAAGCACTTGACAAAATTCCTCCTGAGATTGGTCCGGTTCTCACCCAATCTTAGTGTCCTTTTGTACACCCTCATACACTATATGGCGATCCTGCCAAGCTAACACTATATGGCGACCCTGCCCCCTCATACACTATATGGCGATCCTGCCCCCATACATACACTATATTAAAATTAAATGCCACTATGTACGTAGATTGCTACAAGGCATACATTATATAACGGTCCAGCGATTTTTATAATATTTGGTGATCCTAGCTGGCGTCCCACCTACACTATATGGCGATCCTGCCTTTTACACTATATGGCGATCCTGCCTTTTACACTATATGGCGATCCTGCCTTTTACACTATATGGCGATCCTGCAAACACCGATCCTGCAACCACCGATCCTGTAAACACCTACACCACTATATAGATGCCTACAAAGAACAGAGTTAGAATCAGCATAGAAATGGATGAACGGAAAGAGCAGCAAAAATTGTTATATGATGACGATAATCTAACCGAAGAAGAGAAGTTAAAATGGTTAATAGGATGGTGGAAGTTTATAGGGATGAAAAGAACTCCAACCATCGAAGAATTAGAAATCCCACGACGAGGGATATAGAAACTAAGTTAATGATTGAGAAATCGGAAAATTGGAGACATAGGAAATTGCAAAACTAAAAAAAAAAAAAAAAAAAATTAATCAAGTAAAAAAAAAAACAACAAAAAATTTTTTTTTAACTAAAATAATAATGTAAAGTTATCACAACAAAATTGTTATATTAAAGTAATAGCACAATTAGACAAAGAGAAAATTGTAGAAAATAAAATACAAATATTTTAAAAAATGGACAATACAAAACATTATTATGGAATTAATATCAAAATCATAATAGAATTAAATGAAAATTGAATATAATATGTTAAACCAATTAAGAAAATTTATTTATATGAAATATTGTTAACAACATTTTTTTTTGGCAATGACAATGGTGAAAATAAAGGAAAGACTTTTTATAAAAGAAAATAAAGACAATGAAAATAAAACAGGAAATTTATAAAAGAAGATAAACATAATAAAAGAGATAATAAAATCGCTGGTGATGACTGACGAACTAGGACAGACGATAGAGATGGCAGCGCCTATTGGAAATGTTCACTCCAAGATCGGTGTGTGTACATCAGGAAATAATTGAAAGGAAATGATATAAAGAATATATAATAGGGGTATAAAATGGATCAATAAATTTGCGCGTTTATGACGTGGTGATAATCCATCGAAACTAGATTCGATAATGGAGAAACTACGTGCCTGATATAATAAGATACAGTGATAATTCTGCGAAATCCAGATTTCGACGTGAAGAAACTGACATCTAATATATATAAGAAATAAATGATTTGATAATCATTGTAGACAAAGGTCGCAATGAAAGATATAATGATAGCTATGATCTAAAAAATATAAATGAAATAATGAATTCGCACTATAATGGAAAAGTGACGAAAAGTATATGAGTATATTGTTATGTAACGAACCCCGAAAGATAAGATAGAATATGAGAAAATAATGAGGGAAAATCCTCGAAAATTTTAAAGAATCAAAAGTACACACCACGCGACATAGAATAGATGACTAAAAATTTATCGTAATTTTGGAAAGAAAATATTTATTTTTTAAATAAAAGATGAAAATTGCCATGTCATTGACCACATGAAGTTATACATGTTTCGATTGATGTAATTAATATGAAATGTAAAGTAGAAATTTAATAGATATAAAATGAAAATTCAATCTTAGATGTAAAAGGAAACATAAAATTATATCATAATAATACTTTAAAATTATATAAACGTAAATGAAAATGTAAAATTGTATAGATTGTTAATTACTACACATAAGAGCACATAGTGAACTTACTTATTTATATTGTTAACAACTAGATATAGAAATTACTTATTACATTTTTTTATATAATATTATATCACAAAAACAAAATTAGAATAACCACTAAGTTTAAGAGAAACAAAAATAACATTTTTATTTTAAGTAATGAAATTCATGAATTTTCTAAAACCCATAAATTTCATCTTAAGGGTAGGGGTGTGATGATGTTACACACATCTTCATTTATCTTTATTTATTTCATTTATTCATCTTTATTTGTTTATATTTTTTTGTTTATTTTTGTTTACTATATGCACATGCACATATTTATTTGTATTTATTTGTTTACATTTATTTATTTTTTGCATATCTTTTCTTTTTATTCAACACATACCACAAAGTACACCAACCTTGGGTAAAGGGTTGAATTACAAAACAATAAATTATTGTGTAATTAAATATCATTGGAATGTAAAATGACAAATTTGTGAAAAGTTAAATTGTGTCAATAACCCATGACAAATAGGAATGTCACTCAAATTTTGAGGGGAAAAATTTAAATTGATTATTGAACGTTTTCTGATTGGCTATTGAGCCCAACGTTAAAAAATCAATGAATTTGTAATATGCGAATGTAAAGAAAAGAGAAGACTATTATTTAAATTAAGTAAAAATATTAAATTATAATGATATAAAAGACCAGCATTTTAAAATAAATAAATCAATTATAATTCTGATTTGAAAGGGTTATAATTAAAACCAAACAGAGATTTTCTTTTTTTTTTTTTTACTGGCATATTCTGCCTGTAAAACATTAAAAAAGTGCATCTAGCGTGCACGCGGGAACTGCTTTGAGGAAAGCACTTGACAAAATTCCTCCTGAGATTGGTCCGGTTCTCACCCAATCTTAGTGTCCTTTTGTACACCCTCATACACTATATGGCGATCCTGCCAAGCTAACACTATATGGCGACCCTGCCCCCTCATACACTATATGGCGATCCTGCCCCCATACATACACTATATTAAATTTAAATGCCACTATGTACGTAGATTGCTACAAGGCATACATTATATAACGGTCCAGCGATTTTTATAATATTTGGTGATCCTAGCTGGCGTCCCACCTACACTATATGGCGATCCTGCCTTTTACACTATATGGCGATCCTGCCTTTTACACTATAATAATAATAATAATAACAATAACAATAATAATAATAATAATAATAATAATAATAATAATAATAATAATAATAATAATAATAATAATAATAATAATAATAATAATAATAATAATAATAATAATAATAATAATAATAATAATAATAATAATAATAATAATAATAATAATAATAATAATAATAATAATAATAATAATAATAATAATAATAATAATAATAATAATAATAATAATAATAATAATAATAATAATAATAATAATAATAATAATAATAATAATAATAATAATAATAATAATAATAATAATAATAATAATAATAATAATAATAATAATAATAATAATAATAATAATAATAATAATAATAATAATAATAATAATAATAATAATAATAATAATAATAATAATAATAATAATAATAATAATAATAATAATAATAATAATAATAATAATAATAATAATAATAATAATAATAATAATAATAATAATAATAATAATAATAATAATAATAATAATAATAATAATAATAATAATAATAATAATAATAATAATAATAATAATAATAATAATAATAATAATAATAATAATAATAATAATAATAATAATAATAATAATAATAATAATAATAATAATAATAATAATAATAATAATAATAATAATAATAATAATAATAATAATAATAATAATAATAATAATAATAATAATAATAATAATAATAATAATAATAATAATAATAATAATAATAATAATAATAATAATAATAATAATAATAATAATAATAATAATAATAATAATAATAATAATAATAATAATAATAATAATAATAATAATAATAATAATAATAATAATAATAATAATAATAATAATAATAATAATAATAATAATAATAATAATAATAATAATAATAATAATAATAATAATAATAATAATAATAATAATAATAATAATAATAATAATAATAATAATAATAATAATAATAATAATAATAATAATAATAATAATAATAATAATAATAATAATAATAATAATAATAATAATAATAATAATAATAATAATAATAATAATAATAATAATAATAATAATAATAATAATAATAATAATAATAATAATAATAATAATAATAATAATAATAATAATAATAATAATAATAATAATAATAATAATAATAATAATAATAATAATAATAATAATAATAATAATAATAATAATAATAATAATAATAATAATAATAATAATAATAATAATAATAATAATAATAATAATAATAATAATAATAATAATAATAATAATAATAATAATAATAATAATAATAATAATAATAATAATAATAATAATAATAATAATAATAATAATAATAATAATAATAATAATAATAATAATAATAATAATAATAATAATAATAATAATAATAATAATAATAATAATAATAATAATAATAATAATAATAATAATAATAATAATAATAATAATAATAATAATAATAATAATAATAATAATAATAATAATAATAATAATAATAATAATAATAATAATAATAATAATAATAATAATAATAATAATAATAATAATAATAATAATAATAATAATAATAATAATAATAATAATAATAATAATAATAATAATAATAATAATAATAATAATAATAATAATAATAATAATAATAATAATAATAATAATAATAATAATAATAATAATAATAATAATAATAATAATAATAATAATAATAATAATAATAATAATAATAATAATAATAATAATAATAATAATAATAATAATAATAATAATAATAATAATAATAATAATAATAATAATAATAATAATAATAATAATAATAATAATAATAATAATAATAATAATAATAATAATAATAATAATAATAATAATAATAATAATAATAATAATAATAATAATAATAATAATAATAATAATAATAATAATAATAATAATAATAATAATAATAATAATAATAATAATAATAATAATAATAATAATAATAATAATAATAATAATAATAATAATAATAATAATAATAATAATAATAATAATAATAATAATAATAATAATAATAATAATAATAATAATAATAATAATAATAATAATAATAATAATAATAATAATAATAATAATAATAATAATAATAATAATAATAATAATAATAATAATAATAATAATAATAATAATAATAATAATAATAATAATAATAATAATAATAATAATAATAATAATAATAATAATAATAATAATAATAATAATAATAATAATAATAATAATAATAATAATAATAATAATAATAATAATAATAATAATAATAATAATAATAATAATAATAATAATAATAATAATAATAATAATAATAATAATAATAATAATAATAATAATAATAATAATAATAATAATAATAATAATAATAATAATAATAATAATAATAATAATAATAATAATAATAATAATAATAATAATAATAATAATAATAATAATAATAATAATAATAATAATAATAATAATAATAATAATAATAATAATAATAATAATAATAATAATAATAATAATAATAATAATAATAATAATAATAATAATAATAATAATAATAATAATAATAATAATAATAATAATAATAATAATAATAATAATAATAATAATAATAATAATAATAATAATAATAATAATAATAATAATAATAATAATAATAATAATAATAATAATAATAATAATAATAATAATAATAATAATAATAATAATAATAATAATAATAATAATAATAATAATAATAATAATAATAATAATAATAATAATAATAATAATAATAATAATAATAATAATAATAATAATAATAATAATAATAATAATAATAATAATAATAATAATAATAATAATAATAATAATAATAATAATAATAATAATAATAATAATAATAATAATAATAATAATAATAATAATAATAATAATAATAATAATAATAATAATAATAATAATAATAATAATAATAATAATAATAATAATAATAATAATAATAATAATAATAATAATAATAATAATAATAATAATAATAATAATAATAATAATAATAATAATAATAATAATAATAATAATAATAATAATAATAATAATAATAATAATAATAATAATAATAATAATAATAATAATAATAATAATAATAATAATAATAATAATAATAATAATAATAATAATAATAATAATAATAATAATAATAATAATAATAATAATAATAATAATAATAATAATAATAATAATAATAATAATAATAATAATAATAATAATAATAATAATAATAATAATAATAATAATAATAATAATAATAATAATAATAATAATAATAATAATAATAATAATAATAATAATAATAATAATAATAATAATAATAATAATAATAATAATAATAATAATAATAATAATAATAATAATAATAATAATAATAATAATAATAATAATAATAATAATAATAATAATAATAATAATAATAATAATAATAATAATAATAATAATAATAATAATAATAATAATAATAATAATAATAATAATAATAATAATAATAATAATAATAATAATAATAATAATAATAATAATAATAATAATAATAATAATAATAATAATAATAATAATAATAATAATAATAATAATAATAATAATAATAATAATAATAATAATAATAATAATAATAATAATAATAATAATAATAATAATAATAATAATAATAATAATAATAATAATAATAATAATAATAATAATAATAATAATAATAATAATAATAATAATAATAATAATAATAATAATAATAATAATAATAATAATAATAATAATAATAATAATAATAATAATAATAATAATAATAATAATAATAATAATAATAATAATAATAATAATAATAATAATAATAATAATAATAATAATAATAATAATAATAATAATAATAATAATAATAATAATAATAATAATAATAATAATAATAATAATAATAATAATAATAATAATAATAATAATAATAATAATAATAATAATAATAATAATAATAATAATAATAATAATAATAATAATAATAATAATAATAATAATAATAATAATAATAATAATAATAATAATAATAATAATAATAATAATAATAATAATAATAATAATAATAATAATAATAATAATAATAATAATAATAATAATAATAATAATAATAATAATAATAATAATAATAATAATAATAATAATAATAATAATAATAATAATAATAATAATAATAATAATAATAATAATAATAATAATAATAATAATAATAATAATAATAATAATAATAATAATAATAATAATAATAATAATAATAATAATAATAATAATAATAATAATAATAATAATAATAATAATAATAATAATAATAATAATAATAATAATAATAATAATAATAATAATAATAATAATAATAATAATAATAATAATAATAATAATAATAATAATAATAATAATAATAATAATAATAATAATAATAATAATAATAATAATAATAATAATAATAATAATAATAATAATAATAATAATAATAATAATAATAATAATAATAATAATAATAATAATAATAATAATAATAATAATAATAATAATAATAATAATAATAATAATAATAATAATAATAATAATAATAATAATAATAATAATAATAATAATAATAATAATAATAATAATAATAATAATAATAATAATAATAATAATAATAATAATAATAATAATAATAATAATAATAATAATAATAATAATAATAATAATAATAATAATAATAATAATAATAATAATAATAATAATAATAATAATAATAATAATAATAATAATAATAATAATAATAATAATAATAATAATAATAATAATAATAATAATAATAATAATAATAATAATAATAATAATAATAATAATAATAATAATAATAATAATAATAATAATAATAATAATAATAATAATAATAATAATAATAATAATAATAATAATAATAATAATAATAATAATAATAATAATAATAATAATAATAATAATAATAATAATAATAATAATAATAATAATAATAATAATAATAATAATAATAATAATAATAATAATAATAATAATAATAATAATAATAATAATAATAATAATAATAATAATAATAATAATAATAATAATAATAATAATAATAATAATAATAATAATAATAATAATAATAATAATAATAATAATAATAATAATAATAATAATAATAATAATAATAATAATAATAATAATAATAATAATAATAATAATAATAATAATAATAATAATAATAATAATAATAATAATAATAATAATAATAATAATAATAATAATAATAATAATAATAATAATAATAATAATAATAATAATAATAATAATAATAATAATAATAATAATAATAATAATAATAATAATAATAATAATAATAATAATAATAATAATAATAATAATAATAATAATAATAATAATAATAATAATAATAATAATAATAATAATAATAATAATAATAATAATAATAATAATAATAATAATAATAATAATAATAATAATAATAATAATAATAATAATAATAATAATAATAATAATAATAATAATAATAATAATAATAATAATAATAATAATAATAATAATAATAATAATAATAATAATAATAATAATAATAATAATAATAATAATAATAATAATAATAATAATAATAATAATAATAATAATAATTAAAATATAACCTAACAGAAACAATAATAATACTGCAAGTAACCATAACTGAAATATTAATTCATTTAATTAATAACGATCGATTTTTCTCGAGCGTAGTTATTAAACGTTTATTCAAGAAACATACATACAACCCAATTTGGCATGGTACGTACACTGGCTCATTTGCTTATGTTTGAATTTTTTGTCACTTTCAATGTGGAGCAATACGATATTGTTCCGCATTGACAGGTGTTGTGCTGTTTATTTTTTTTTGGGTTACCATGCGTTGGCTTGCTTATGTTTGTATTCTTTTTTTTTAGAGTTATTTTTTGTATCGCAATGTTCTGTTATTGCAATTTTTAGCAATAACATTGATTTAATTCTCTTTTGTTAATTTCCGCGTATATTAAATGTAAACTTATGTCTTTTTGTTTTCCCACGGTATTTGCGATATTATTATTTGTTTTCTTTTTGTTATTGGTTAAGTATGCCATGACCATGAACTGCATTGCGTTATGGTTAATGTTTGTTTTTTTTTATTATTAATTTTACATTATCAATGCAATTTTTATTTTTTCATTGTTATAGTTATTTTTAATTAGTTTTAAGATTTAATATAAATAAAGGGGGAAAAGTCAGAACAGTAGCAGATGAAGACAAGTAGGTAAGCTGTTCTGACTTCTCCCGTTAGTTAGCAAGCATACTTGTCCGCCTTTGCTCTTTAATTTTCTCATTTTTCAGCAACATTGACGCCAGTGCTAAATCACAATTGGCAAACCCGCGGTTTCTTTCGTTTCAGCTGTTAGGAGTATAACACTGCATAATGAATATCACCCGAAGTTTGCAGTGGGTTAAGCAATTCCATAAAATATGTCATAAAGTCAGCTGTGGAAATATTATGGTTTCGTTTGTATTTTGATTTCTGAATTCATTTGCTATTTTCCACTAGGATTTACTATCATTGACTTGGTTTAATTTTACCACCATTACTTTTTCATATTCATATTTTCTAATTTTGCACACCGTTTTATATTCTTCATTTGCCTTTAATTATTTACTTTTGGTTTCATGGTTCATATTTAATCTGTAATCTTTTAATAAATCAAAAGACGTTATTCTAGCTTTATAACATTTCCACTTGTTTTTGGCAGTGGAGACTTGTCCTTTATCATTATGTTTAGTAGATTTGCGTATAACAGCTAAAACATCTTCAAGCTCCAGTAAATCCTTTTGTTCTTTAATGTTTCTTAAATTTCTTAACACATTTTGGGTATATTGCTTTTACAGTTGATAATTCCATTGTAGTTTTGGTAGCAGCAGGTTTTTACAAGGACAAATATTTACATTTGCCTTTAATTCAAGACATACAGCATGTGGTCCGACCATATTTGATCATCTAATTTTAAGTACTCCACATCTCCAATTTATTCTCACAGATGTCATTTACAGACTAGCCAGCTCCACTTATAAATGTAAAATTTCATTCCTCATTACCTCTGGTTACGTAATTTAACACCACTAAGCCATAGTCTCTACAAAACTCTAGAAATTTGTTTCCTTTCGCATTTACCAGAGAATCTTTGGGTTTTCTAATACCCGAATATGCATGAAACGAACTCATACTACTCTTATCTATTTCCTGTTGAAGTTTGCCAATTCTTACATTTAAATCACCAATAACCACCGCATTTATAGGACAATCTTCAATAAAAACTTTCTCAGCCACATCAAAATCAGAATCCAACACTGATCCTCTAATATATAATGGGAATATTAAAATCTCCGACCTGCTTATAATAACCTTTATTGTATCCATTCCGTTTTGATGTGTGAATTTGCATTTAATTTATGTCGAATTGATGTTTTTGTTAAAACCATACATGCAACCTCCAATTGCTCTACCAAATCTATTATTTCGCACTGCTGGTTTCCTAAATGTTTTTAGATTTTTGAAATATTTGTCGAACTGTTTAGTTTTTTCATCGGTTATGTGAGTTTCAATTAGGATAACAATATCAAAAGAGTTGATGTAAATTGTTTGAAAATTTGTTGGGTTGACAGCTTCCGGCCCTTTTGTTTTGTTTGTACATCAACACAGATCAACAACCAGCGGAACCTGCAATTCCTTTCTCTTTTTTTAATCTCGTTTTTTCACAAGTCAATCAGTGAACCTGAATTTTATTATATTAAAAAACCACACCAGTAAACCTGAATTGAATTATATTAAAAACTCAACACTGAACCTAAATTCCTTTTGCGTAATAAAACTGTATTAGTGGATTACTACAGCAAACTAAATTCGTGTAATTATTTCTGGAAGACGCAGGGAATGTTAGTTATTGGAGCCGAAAAATAGTGACTAGTGGTGAAAGTAGCGGCTTCTTTCATATAATGCGTCCAAATTAATTTGCGTCATTCAGTCGTCTTCTTACGTATCTATTTGATGATTCCACATTAAGTTATTAATTTGACAGGAATTGGTAGGATCGAGCTTGCCTTTCGAACTAAGCTCCTGTCCGTATAAATTGTTATTTTTCAGCTCTTTTTTCTGTGTGTGATATTTCTTATCAATTACGCATTCGAGAACATTTTACCAGTTATGCAATTATTTATGAAGAACTCACTTAATACAACTTAAAATTGAAACAAAAAACAAAATTAATACTAATTTGTGCTAATAAAAATTTTAGTTCTTGCTGCGTCATATTTATACTTTTCAAAATAAATTATGAAGCGTGTTGAGTAGTCAGTAGTTATTAACTTACTGTTATAATTACTTATAGGGTATTTTTATATAATATGAGATTACTAGATCAGCACAAATTATAATTTAATAACACGTTGAGATATTTTTTCAGTATAGAGAAATAATTAAAGAAATATTTATTTTTTATTTATTTATTTATATTAATTACAATACAAAGTAAATTTGTATTCTAATTTGGGTCCAGGGATAAGCCGGGTGACATAGACCATTTGGCTGGTTTTTAGCAGCGACAGACCAAAGCCTCTGGTGGGAATCGAACCCACGACCCCCGCATGATAGGCGAGCACGCTACCTACTCACCAATCGGGGCGCTTAATTAAAGAAATATATTAGTGCAACGAAGACTATTTTTACTGATCTTTTTAATTTCTCATTTATAAGTGATATAACACTTTTCAGAGTTCTTGCTTCGATTCTGTGAAAATATCGTATTTTTTGCTATTTACACTATATATAAGACCGACTATACGACATAGTGGTATAGGGTAAAATAAAATAATGTTTCCTTTAATAAATATATTATAACTAAATGCTGAAAACAAGAAACTCGTAATAAAATTTGTATTTTAGCCTGTAATGTTTTACTGAATGTAGAAAAACCGACAGTTAAATAATTAATACCCATGAGTAATTTCATCGTAATTTTAGCACTGTTTTAACTTAGACCCAATTTTTAAAAAGATAATAGAGGCCCCTGCTGCTCCGCAGCATTATATTATATTATATTAATTTTTATAATATAATACCAAAATTTGCCAAGAGAAGTTAACGTACAGTAATGCCAAAATATGCCAAGAGAAGTTAACGTACAGTAGAAGTAAAGTTGATTGTCCACGCATAACTTTCCTCAAACCCAACGAATTTGTCAAGAGAAGTTAACGTACAGTAATGCCAAAATATGCCAAGATAAGTTAACGTACAGTAAAAGTAAAGTTGATTCTCCACGCATAACTTTCCTCAAACCCAACGAATTTAAGCAGTTAATAGCTCAAAAGAAGGAGCTTGATCCATTGAGTGTTCTTAGACCTATGTCAACAGAACTACGTTAATTAGAACTCTAGTTATAGAGGTTTGAGAGAAGAAAAATATTGAAAAAAATCTTGAATGCAAAGTTTATTCATAAATTCTTTTAATATATAAGATTTGTACAAACACACTTGTTTGTTTGTATGTTTGTACTTTATAGGAAGCTTTGTAATTTTCACAGTGCCTAAGTGCCCATCTGGAAGGAAGTATAGGCTATATTTCTTTTGGATATATCAAGTGATCGTGGTACCGTCCACAAAAAGTAAGTTCTTAATATTAGACATATGGAGTACTATAAAAGCCAATGTTACGAGATGAGATAATTGAATATTAATGTCGTGCTAAAAATGGACGTGATCGAACAAGTGATATTTATTTAATACTAAGGTAGTGAAAGTGTTGAAACTATTATTTATTAAGTTATAAATGTGAACAGTGAAACTAAATATGGGAGGGATCAAACCAGTGGGTGTGATACATCCACTAAAAACTAAAATATCTGGAGTGCTAGAAAGTCTTAAGGGGGGTGCAACGTTTTAAAACCTTTTTTGCATTCTTTTTACTGAATGTGCAAGGTCGAGAGTGTTGTGTCAAAATTTCAATAAAATTGGAGCAAAGCTAACGAAGATGCAGCATTTCAAATAACCGGCCTCATACAGTATATCGTATATAAATCACTTTTTAAAAAACTTTAAATCGATTTTTTCGCAAATAAATATTTGAAGTCAATGAAATCATAACTCAAAATGTACTTGTCCGATGCTTTTGAAATTTTACATACAACTTCTACACACCCCATTTTTTAACAACAAATTCACCGAAATTTTATACAAAAATCATTTTTTTTCACTTCAAAATACTGCCAAAAATAAAAAAATAAAAATAAATATTGAAAAAAAAACTTCGTGATTACCTCGGGAAACGTCACCTTTTAAACTCATTTGGATTTTTTATTTCACATGATCCGATAACGAGTTATAATGTTCACCGTAAAACAACAATGCCTCCAGAGATTCGCTGTCACGAACTTACATATTTATTAAAATTTTTAATTGAAAATTTTTTCAAAGATTCTTCAAATGTTATGGTATAACGTGTATATGAAATAAATTATCCAACATTATTCATTTCTTAAAAAAAAAAAAAAAAAAAAAAAAATAATATGAAAATACGCTTTTTTTTCGCTTTGATAACCTTACTCTCCCTTAAAACTTTATGTTTTTGTCGCTGGAAACGCTCATATATTTGTCTTTCTATTTACATGTTTGTACACATACGCACATACATACATAGCAATGGTAATTGCTTTATTTTTAGTGTATGTAGGTGTGTGCGTATGTTGTTATGTTCATTTATTTGTTTGCTATGTGGTCATTGTCGTCGCCCAATTTATTAGTCTTTTTTATCTTCATTCTACTGCAGTGTTTCATGAGAAAACAGGTTCTGTAACGGAATAGAACCGTTTTAACAATTGAGTGAGAATAGAATGAAGATACCCAAACAAACGGTGGCTCTAAATGTGAAGTCAGTTTGCTGGGGATAAAGACTGCGGTAAGTAGCAGTGCGGTATTTTTATATTTACTTTGTTTTCTAATGTTATATTTTTTTTTAGAAATAAACAACAACTGTATATGTATATGTTAAACTTATGATTAACAATTTGCGTTTAATTTATTCAAGTTAAATTCGCTATCCCCGCAAGATAACTCACGTCGCAGCCAGCGACAAAATTTTATTTCGCAACCTTTGTGCGATTCATTGTTTCTAAGTTTGCCGTATAAATGTCGATGCAACGTTCCCCGCCAAGAAGAAGCCCGTGAAACCCGCCCACAGTTGATTCGTTGCCGGTCACAGTAAGTAGACAGCCCACCGGTTCCATGTCCGCCGGAGCAGATGAAGGTGTGAATGTGGCCCAAATGCCGCCGGTGCCCCACACAAGTTCCTCTACTGCCAGACCATCATCAGAGTCACTTACCAAAGCCACCGAGATCAACAGAAGTGTTCGTGGGATAAATCAGCCCACGCTTAATGTTCAAAACACCGCTCCAAGCTTTCTGCTGTCACACGTGCCGCCACCGTTGACGCCAGCACCAGGTGTAAGTAGCCATCAGACGCCAATGACGTCATTTCCCAATCAAGTTTCCCACCCAGAGATGGAAAATCTTCAAAGGCAAATCGATGTGTTACAGGCACAGCTTTTAAATGCCCAACGAGCCCTGAAAGAGCTGCTACAGCTACAAATCGTGTAAGTAATCCACCAAGTATGTCAATGTCAAACGGGACTACGCCAGCTGTTCCAGATAACATCGCCGGTACTTCCAATAGCAGTGGTCCTGAAGACATTATGGATCGACGCGATTCATCGCCATTTTTCTTTGCAAGCACTGACGCCACAATGGCTCCGTGCTACCAAGGTCAGCAGCAGATGTTAGCAGCGCAGCCGCCGAGTGTGCAGCAGCCGACAGCGACGTATCAGGTGCAGAGTTTAATGCCGACGCCGAGGAAAATTTACGACCTGCCTGAATTTAATGGCGCTGCTGAGGATTGGCCTATGTTTTTGTCAGCCTTTCACAACACCACTGCAGCGTATGGTTATAGCCATTTTGAAAATTGTTTGCGGCTACAAAAGGCATTGAAAGGTGAAGCCCGGGAGTTTGTCAAATCGTTGCTCATTCACCCAAACAATATTCCAACTGTGATTGAGCAACTGAAGTTTCAATATGGTCGCCCGGAGTTGTTGATACGAAGCGAACTGCAGCAAGTACGGGAAATTTTGCCGATTGGAGAAAATGCGGTTGAGAAGCTGATACCATTTTCAGTAAAGGTAAGAAATTTGGCCGCCTTTTTGGAAACTGCAAATGGGCATCAGCATCTGTCGAACCCGACATTAATGGAGGAGTTAATGCAAAAGCTTCCTATGAGCCGTCGTTTGGATTGGGCACAGTATGAAGCGAGTTTACGTCAGTGGCCCACTGTTTTGGATTTCAGCAATTGGCTTCAAGGTGTAGCCAACTTGGTAAGAAGTATTCAAACAGCCAGTACGAGTACCAGTCGCCCAAATAACAGTGAGTCTAAAAAGAGAGTGGTCCTATATGCATCAGATGTGCAACGAAGGGAGATCCAATGTCCCCATGCCGCGGACAGCATAGAATTTTTGAATGCAAGAAATTTTTAACGCTCACCGTACAGAACAGATGGAGTGAAGTGAAAAAGTTGAGGTTATGTTTCTCTTGCCTAAGTGGAGTACATTCAAGCAGGGATTGCCGTCGACGTAAAGACTGTCAAATTGAAAATTGCCGAAAAAGGCATAACAAATTATTACATGAGGATCAGCCCAGTGTATCAAATGCAAATAACAGTTCAAATTTGTCTTCACTGATAGTGGTCAGATTGGTGAGCCAGTTTTAAGTTGCGTTTCAAGCATTTGTGAGAAAATTAAGCTGCTGTTTAGAGTGCTACCAGTGAAACTTTATGGCCCTAATTGTGTTGTGGAGACTTATGCCCTTTTGGATGAAGGTTCATCGGTCACCATGATGGATAGTGCTTTGGTGAGGCAGCTTGGACTTCAGGGAAGACAAAGCAAGTTGAATTTGAACTGGTATGGTGGGAAGTCGTCGCAGGAGGTAGCCACGGTAGTCGATCTTCATGTAAGTGGTGTCAACAGGCAGAGGAAATACGCTTTGAAAAGTGTTTATGGTGTCTGGAATCTAAAACTGCCAAACCAGAGTTTTGATGCCAATTTAATAAAGAATCATGGAATTCCTATGGCCTCATATGGCAATGTGGCTCCAAAATTGTTGATTGGTTTGGACCATTGCCATTTAGGATTGCCGGATGAAATAGTGCCTCTTGAGGAAGCTTGTCCATATGCTGCCAACACGCCATTAGGGTGGATCGTTTTTGGAAATTTGAAAGGAGGTCACCCTACAGCCCGTACGTGTTTGCTGACAGCACAGCCGGACAACTTATATGATTTGGTGGCAAGTTATTTTGAGACGGAGAATTTTGGGGTTAAGGCTCTACCGGTCATTGAGTCTGAAGAAGTTGCACGTGCTCAAAAGATTTTAAATGATTCAACGAAGAGAGTTGCCGGAAGATTTCAATCTAGACTACTGTGGTGCCATGATGACGTAGTCCTGCCGGATAGCCATGCTATGGCCCTTAATCGTCTCTATGGTATGGAAAGGAATCCTGACTTTGGCGTGGCGTACAAAAATATTATTGCAGACTATGAGAAAAAAGGGTATGTACGTAAACTGACATCATCTGAAGCCCAAAGCTGTAATGCAAGGATATGGTACTTGCCTCATTTTGGAGTGATTAATCCCAATAAGCCAGGGAAAATTCGTTTGGTGTTTGACGCTGCTGCCAAGGTGGAAGGTGTTTCACTAAATTCAAATTTGCTGAAGGGTTCTCAAAAATATAAGCCACTGCCATCTGTTTTATTTCATTTTCGAGTTGGTGCAGTAGCTGTGTGTGGAGACATTAAAGAAATGTTTCACCAAATCGTTGTGGCTCCTGAAGATCGATGTTCGCAAAGATTTCTATGGCGAAAAAGTGGAAGCTGTTCACCTGATGTTTATGAAATGGTCGTGATGACGTTTGGTGCTGCCTGCTCCCCGTGTGTTGCTCAATATGTAAAGGAGAAAAATGCTTTAGAGTTCAGAGACCGTTTCCCAAGGGCCGTTAAGTCTATATTGGAACACCATTATGTTGACGATTTCGTTGACAGCTTTGAAGATGTCTCAAAAGCCATCGAAATAGCTATGCAAGTTCGCGATATACATAAGACTGCTGGGTTTGTTCTGCGTAATTTTACATCAAACTCATTCGATGTGGTTGTGGCTCTAGAGGGAGACTCGGATCATCACGTCAGTTTCGATTTAAATGAATTTGGGACATCGATGGAAAAAATCCTGGGCATGTATTGGCACCCGAAAGACGACGCATTTAAATTTATCTTTAAATTTCATCGGGTTAACGAAGAAATTGTTAAAGGATTAAGGTGCCCAACCACCACCATGAGTAACAATCTTGTCGCGATGCGGCTCCTTACTTGATGCTAGTAATGGAAGAGGTTTTACTGTATCAGTACCACTTCCTGAACCTGTGTCAAGTTCGGAACCTTGAAGGTGCACGACTAAAGGTTACTCACCCCTAATCCGGAGTGTCACGCGACCCGTGCTTATCGGATGGTTTGCAGTCAGGGGTAACCGACTGTATTTTAACGGAGCCTCACTGATACCTGGGCACCTCAGTGAGTAGGTAGAGGCAGTAGGCCGCCCTTGCTGCGTTACTGGGGGCTATGACGCGGTCGACATAATTTTTCCCCTGCACTCGTGGGAACCAAAATTAACTCTTCCAAAACAAACAAAAACAAAATTCGAGGCTCTGCCTCACAGTCCGCTGCTAGCTCATCTAGCAGTTGTCCGAAGGCTAAGACCCAGGAGTCTGGCATTTAGAAAACGCTGCGACCTCTGGTCAAAGCTCTAGCGGGTTGGGGTCCGTTGTCCGTCCGACTACAATCTCCATCACTGGCAGCAAACCCATGAAGGCTATGGACAAATCCGGTCACCTTGGGAATGCAGCTAAGGAGGGGTCCAAGTCTGGTAAGACTGGGGTCAATCACGTCCGTCCGTCAAAGGCGAAATACAATCAGAGGAGACTATGCCTTAAGATTATCGATAGGCTAGGCAAACTCGACCAAGCGAAGCTGTCTGATAGACAGAGAGAGTCGCTCACATGGGCTAAGAAGGTCACTGAAGAACAGGACCTCTCAGCTAAGACTAGTGTACCTGATAAACAGGTTGCTAGTACCTCGAAGGCGGGTAAAAGGATGCGCTCGCCAGATGAGAAACCATTACCTAAACGTACTAAAGTGGCCGGCAACGCTGTGCGGAAGTCGTTTAGTCAGGTTGTCAAAGACAACCTTGTAATGGCTATCATTAACAGGGGAGATGAAGATGGCACTATCCCCAAGGACAAGTGGAGTTACGTGGAGGCTAAACTAGCCGAAGTATTCTTCACTGTCCTTGAGGATATGCCAGGTCCACCTCCAACCTGCCGCGACGCAGGCTGGCACCACGGCCGTGCTAAGCTGGTGGCTTTTGCTGACCAACGCTCATTATCCCTTTACAGGGCTGCCGTCAGCAAACTAGGAGAGCTCTGGCCGGGAGCAAAACTGGATGTTGTGCACAAGCATGACATCCCGTCCCGACCCAGAGCGCATGCTTGGCTTCCGGCAACTCCTGGGGATGCGGAATCTGTGCTAAAGATGCTGAAGGTCTGCAATCCTGATCTTCCAACGCACAATTGGAAGATTGGTAGATTTGGTGATACAGAGGGGGCACGTCGGCAGGTAACACTGTTACTTAATGCCGAATCCCTCCCGCGTTTAACCGAGACAAACAGCATCATTTCCTACGGATTTGGGCAGATTACGATCAAGGTCTATAAAAGCGATCAGGGACCAATCCCAGAGATCGTCAAGCCAGTAGAGAAGTCTGCTGGGGAGGGGACCTCTGGTGAAGCTCAAGCTGATGTGGGTTCCCACACAGCTATGGAGGAAGATGGATACTTAACATCCGATTCTGAGCTGTTAGGGGATGCTACTGGCTTATTCCACGACAACCTCCTTGAAAGCACGGAGGACGAAGCCGAAATCACGGTGGTGAAGATGGATGTGCAGGCAGTTGCAAATGATGCGGCTCCTACAGATAAATCTTCACCATTGTAAAGCAGCAACGGCTGCATTGCTGGTTCGCCTGACGACAGATACACTATTTGATAAAATTGATGGTTGGAGGGTGTTGGATGACCACCGCTTTTCTGACCATCGCTATATCGAGTTCTTACTTAGAGAAAAGGACCCAATGGAGAGTGTCCCCAGGAATCTGAAGAGGACAGATTGGGTTAAGTATAGGAAAACCTTTGCTGGGTTATTGGAAACAACACCCTTAACCGAACTGCGCAATTCTGCGGACATTGATTGTCTTGTAGATCATATTACGACGGTTTTTAACAAGTCTTTAGATTCTTCTTGCCCAGTGGCAAGGCCTAAGGTCGGCGTACAAGCTGCAGCTTAGGACATATAAGAAGATTAGAACGGCAAAATGCGATTCTTGGAAAAAATTCTGTGATAACATAGAGGACGTTCCCGAGGCATCCAGGCTACGAAAGGTTCTGGCTTCTACCCCTCACACATTAGGCTATTTGAAGGATCCAGTGGGGGTGTGGACCACCTCCAGTGGAGAATCACTTAGCTTGCTACTGGACACCCATTTTCCGGGCAATTCTCATACGTCACTACAGGCGTTGGAATACTCTGACGCTAGCACGGCGGACATTGCTTCGGAGATAGTTAATGTACCAACATTGACCTGGGCGATTAAAAGCTTCAAACCTTACAAATCTCCGGGACCTGACGGTATCATTCCAGCTGAATTGCAGCATGTGTCGGACTACATTTCCCCTTGGCTATGCAGTCTTTTCACTTGCTGCATAAACACAGCGTATATTCCTTTGAAATGGAGGGAGACAAGAGTGGTGTTCATTCCAAAAGCTGGCAAGAGCTCACACACTGTCCCAAAGGATTTCAGACCAATAAGCCTATCATCGTTCCTATTGAAGACAATGGGGCGTATGATACTCTTACTTACGTAGAATTATTGACCCTAAACTGCTATCAACGAGGCAACATGCCTACAGCAAGGGAAGGTTAACTGAAACAGCTCTACACGAGCTTGTAGGTACCATCGAGAAATCGCTCTTGGCAGGAGAATACACTATGGCAGCCTTTTTGGACATAGAAGAGGCTTTTAACAACATCACACCGGACTCGATAATAGCGGCACTATCTAGTCTAGGAGTGAATTCTGTGATCATCTCATTGATTGGAAATCTGCTTGTCAACAGGCGGATAACGTCTAAACTGGGAACGTCGGAAATATCCCGATTTGTGAACAGGGGAACGCCACAAGGTGGCGTTCTATCACCACTTCTCTGGAACTTGGCGCTAAACCCAGTGCTAGTATCGTTGGAGGGGCAAGGCTGCAGCGTAGTCGCATATGCTGACGACGTGGCCATGGCCGTAAATGGGAAGTTTCTATCTACAATTAGAGATATCCTGCAACGGGCTCTCACAAAGCTATCTATCTGGGCAAGGGGTTGCGGTCTGGGGGTTAATCCGACCAAAACGGAACTTGTTCTTTTCACTAGGAAGTATAAGATCCCTACCTTCGATCCCATTTCTCTCAACGGCACTGAAATCATCTTCTCTGATGGAGCCAAGTATCTTGGCGTATTCCTGGACAGGAAGCTGAACTTCAGACGGAATTTGGAGGAGCGGGTGAAGAAGGCGACTATAGCTTTATACTCCTGTAAGAAGGCCATTGGTAAGCGATGGGGCTTTAGTCCGAAAATTGCTCACTGGATCTATACAGAGGTGGTCCGTCCAATACTCCTGTACGGAGTCATCGTCTGGTGGCCTGCTTTGGAGAAGGGCACCAATAACAACCTTCTCGCAAGGGTACAGAGAATGGCTTCCATGTGCATCACTGGAGCCCTTCGTACTACACCTTCGGATGCCTTGAACATCCTATTACACCTAATACCACTGTACATATTAGGGAAGCAGTCGGCGGCCTCATCGGCCATTCGATTAAGAAGCACACTACAATGGCGGGGCTACAATTGTGGTCACGGAGTGATCCTGAATGACAGGAACTTGCCATTGAACGTGGATTACACTACTCCAAGGAGCGTATTTGAACGTCACTACTGTACACTAATACCGACCAGGGAATCTTGGTCTGGGAGGACACCAGGCAGTAGGCGTTCCGTAAATTTCTATACTGACGGATCGAAATTGTGCGGTCAGGTTGGTTTTGGAGTCCATTCAGGGGAGCTTGGACTAAATCTGCTCGAAGGTTACCAGACCACTGCAGTGTATATCAGGCAGAGGTACTGGCAATAAAGGAGGTTGCTGACTGGTTGGGTCGGAATATTCAGTCTACGACCGCAGTCAACATCTATTCTGATAGTCAAGCCGCGGTAAAATCCATGCGATCAATGTTCCTGAAAACGATAACCGCCCTTAGCTGCCGCACGTCCTTAAATGAGATGGCCAAGCAGTTCGACATCAGGCTCATATGGGTCCCAGGGCACAGGAACATACCGGGAAACTGCAAAGCGGATGAGCTGGCAAGACAGGGTACTACCTTACAGGTTCCAGCGGATTTGGAATGTGTTGGTACACCCCTGGAATCGTGCAAGCTTGAACTTCGGCTTCGCACCGCTGGCATAACGAATAACAGATGGGCTAATGGATTAACGTGTAGGATCACAAGACAAATCTGGCCTGCTCTGAATCGAAAGCGCACAAATGCGCTATTATCACTCCCCCGTGGGGAGATCTCAACGGTAGTTGCTGTTGTTACTGGGCACTGCCTTATAGGGAGACACGCTGAGCGCTTTAAGGTATCGTCAAATGATTTCTGTCGTAGCTGCTTGGATGTGGAGGAGGTAGAGAGCGTAGAACACTTCCTCTGCCACTGCCCGGCGCTATCCAGAACAAGACTACGGACATTGGGATCGCCGTTTCTTCACGATCTCTGACCTCTCAAACGTGGAAATTTCACATCTTAGGGGCTTCATCAGAAGCTCGAACTGGATCTTCGGTGGGGACTGAGGGGAACACCCATTCGTACCGTGGTATCACAACGGACCCCAGAGTCTAAGTGTGCTGGTCCTTGGATCAGCAGCCACTTCCAACCTAACCTAACCTAACCTAGGTGCCCTACAAAACGTGAGTTGCTAAGTGTGGTCATGTCCGTTTATGATCCCATTGGATTCTTGTGCTACTTTATGATAACTGCTAAATTGTTATTGAGAGAAATTTGGAGAAGCGATACACGTTGGGATGAAAGATTGCCTGAGGGACTAGAAGTTCTGTGGAATAATTGGCGCCAGGATTTGCAAAAAGTCTCCGATGTACATGTGCCACGATTTTACTTTGGAAATGGATTGCCCGATGTATTGGAGCTACATGTGTTTGTCGATGCCAGTGAAGACGCATTTGGTGCTGTGTCTTACTGGCGATATATAACAGTTTGTGGGAAAATCAGTGTATCTTTTATCTCTGCCAAGTCAAAATGCGCTCCAATGAAGACCATGACTATTCCCCGATTAGAACTACAAGCAGCCGTGTTGGGAACAAGACTGATGTGTACAATACTGGAGGAGCATTCGCTAAAGGTTTCCCGTTGTATTTTTTGGAGCGATTCTACAACAGTCATCAATTGGATTTGTTCAGAAAGTAGAAGATACAAACCATTTGTTGCCCATAGAATTTCCGAAATATTGGGCTCTACGCGCCCAGCTGATTGGAGATGATTGCCCACGGACCTTAATGTTGCCGATGAAACAACCAGAACGAAAAATAAAGTTAATTTTTCTTATGAACAGCGCTGGTTTCAAGGCCCAAAATTTCTACACAACCATGAAGACGGTTGTGTAGAAATGATTGCTGTGAAGAGGAACTGCGGCCGAAATTTGCATTACTGGTTAGTTCAAATTTAATCATTGATTTTAAACGTTTCTCTTCATTTCTCAGGCTCAAACGAACTATGGCATGGGCTCGGAGATTTGTTGACTACTGTCGTAAGATGTTAGACAATGCCACAAGTTGTTTAACTGCTGCCGAATTAAGAGATGCTGAAAATATTTTATGTCAACTTGCACAACAAGAGAGTTTTGGCGATGAATTGCAAATTGTAAAATCTGGTGGCAACATACCAAAATGTAACGACCTGTACACTTCATCGCCTTATATTGATGACAAAAAGTGTCTTCGAGTGTATGGTCGCATCGATGCAGCCAGTTGGTTACCACTATACTCTAGACGTCCCATCATATTGTCGCCCACTCATCACTTAACCCAACTTATTGTAGCTCATATGCATAATAAGATGAAACATCAAAACTTTACATATACTGGTGTTGACTATTTTGGACCAGTCAACATTACAATTGGTCGCCGCCACGAAAAGCGTTGGGTTGCTCTGTTTACGTGCCTAACTCTCAGAGCAGTTCATTTAGAGGTGGCCTTTGATTTGTCAACAGATGCTTGTATATTGGCAATAAGAAATTTCATAAATCGACGTGGTACCCCATTGAAGATGCGTAGCGATAATGGGAAGAATTTTGTTGGTGTAAATCAAGAAGCTAAGAGATTCGAAGAAGTCTTTGACGTGGCTCGAATACAAGATGAGTTGACAACAAAGGGCATAGATTGGGAGTTCAATTGTCCATATAATCCGGTGGAAGGTGGCATATGGGAACGAATGGTCCAATGTGTAAAAAAGGTTCTCCGAGTGACTCTGACAGAAGTGGCCCCTAAGGAACACACCTAACAAAGTTTTCTCATCGAGGCGGAAAATATTGTGAATTCTCGTCCATTGACTCATTTGCCTGTCAGCCATGAGGACGAAGAGCCGCTAACACCGAATCATTTTTTTGCTGGGGTCGCCTAATGCTGCGCAAACACCAGAGGGAACAGTCATCGATAAGCCAGCTGTTTCGAGAAAACAGTGGCGAATCTCCCGTCAGCTCCGTGACCACTTTTGGAAAAGATGGATAATTGAGTATTTGCCAACGCTTACACGAAGGTCAAAATGGTGCGAATACACCCAACCTATGGGTCCTGGTGACTTGGTCCTCATCTGCGATCTAGCCGTTTCTCGCCGGGAGTGGAAGAGAGGTCGAATAGAAGAAGTTTACAAGGGCAGTGATGGTGTCATTCGTCGTGCTGATGTCAGAACGTGTTCCGGTATTTTGAGGCGCCCTGTGTCCAAGCTTGCAGTCCTGGACTTCGAATAGTGAATCGAGGTCGATCCACGGGGGTGGGGATGTCGCTGGAACCGCTCATATATTTGTCTTTCTATTTACATGTTTGTACACATACGCACATACATACATAGCAATGGTAATTGCTTTATTTTTAGTGTATGTAGGTGTGTGCGTATGTTGTTATGTTCATTTATTTGTTTGCTATGTGGTCATTGTCGTCGCCCAATTTATTGCAGTCTTTTTTATCTTCATTATACTGCAGAGTTTCATGAGAAAACAGGTTCTGTAACGGAATAGAACCGTTTTAACAATTGAGTGAGAATAGAATGAAGATACCCAAACAAACGGTGGCTCTAAATGTGAAGTCAGTTTGCTGGGGATAAAGACTGCGGTAAGTAGCAGTGCGGTATTTTTATATTTACTTTGTTTTCTAATGTTATATTTTTTTTAGAAATGAACAACAAATGTATATGTATATGTTAAACTTATTATTAACAATTTGCGTTTAATTTATTCAAGTTAAATTCGCTATCTCCACAAGATAACTCACGTCGCAGCCAGCGACAGTTATTAATGTGAGTATTCGAACTAAATATTGGTGGGATCGAAACAATGAACGTGGTACATCAAATACAAAAAAAATAAAAAATTATGTGAATAGGTGGGATCATACGAAGTAAATATTTATATTTGAACTATTATGATAATAAGAGTTTTGAAAGCTTGCGTAATTAGTTTATGCAAGCAGTGTAACCAAAATTGAGCGGTATCGGACTAATGGTGGTAGCACCTCCCATACAAAGTAAATATAAAATATACTTCTTGAATTCTAGGATAGAGATAGTCTTGAAATGTGTGTAATTTCATTCTTACCTGTAATATTTTTGTACGGATGCTGTACATTGCTCCATTGTTGCTGCAAACGTTGCGAATATATTTTGATTCTATCGTCACACTCTTGATGTTCCAAATTATGGGAATCCATGGCACCAACATCAATCATGTTACTAAAAATATCAAAAGTGTTAGCTTATTTTAATTTAAAAAAATATATATTGGCGAAACCATATTTTAAGGGCACTTTCAAAAGAAGTATACAACCTGTAGACCGCCACAAAAACAAGAAAATTTTTCAAAATTGCGATTTGACCAATGGACCTCGTTGGGCCTACATATCATGAACAATTTCTTTCAAGTAAGTTTTAGGTGCTCAAATGAATGCAAATTTCATCCTGATTACAAATATGTATTGCCACTAACCGTTTCAAAAAAGAGATATCATTCAATACTGCTTGGATATATTTTTTAACGCTTGACAACAACGTTATCAGTTACGTGTTTATTAGGTTTTCTAGGGTTCAAAAACTTTTATTTTGTAATTTCGGTATACTAGAGCGAATCAATAAATCCGAATGAAACAAAGAAGAAAAAGCTTGATAAGTACTATGGGGACTCCGTACCTTCAATTTTAAAGGTGAACTGAGTTTCGTTGTGCGTTCGGCGCTTCGTTGTAGTACGCCGAACTTTCTGAACGGCCAATTGAGGTTACTACATCCGAAAAAACGAAAAAATTCGCAATATGGTGTTGGTCGATCGGATAGTGAAAGCGCGAGGTTTTTGATGTAATTTACCGCAATATCGATAATATTCATGGGATTTACCGATAATTTTAAAACGATATTTTTTCCGATTAATCGTAGCTACGAATTACTACCTCATTACCATATTCTCCGGATTTAGCCTCCAGTTACTATTTTCTATTTCCAAACCTAAAGAAGTTGCTCGGTGGACAGAGATACAGCTCCAATCAATCATTTACAAACCAATGCCTATTTTAAGGACCTTGAGAAATCATATTATTTGGATTTAGCTTTTTCAACGAGATACCTTCATATATGCTCGATAGAATTAATGTCGATACGCTGCACAGTGGTTGCGCCCATATGAAAAAAATTTAAAAATGGTCTGAATGTATTGGCATTGTAGCGAAATAAATAGTCGCTAATGTCATCAAATTTTTCTCTTCTGAATTTGTTTTGATAATTTTTAACAATTTTTAAATGTAAGCAACTAAGAGTAGACCGACTATACGATACCCTATACCATGGTTTAGAGACCGTATCTCTTCGGTCCAACTAATTGGATATAGAAAATAAACATAAACCAAATTTGAGTGACATTATTAATTTTGTTGCATTCGGATATAAAAAAGTTCATATCAGATGCTATATTTATGTGGGGACTAGGTCGAAAAATGGACCGATGATGACCATGTTTGGTAAGGTCACTTATTTTTTAAATTTGAGAAAATCGGGAATCAGCTCCATATGAGGACTATAACTAAGAATTGTCCTATAGGGTTTATTTTTGGACTACTGATAAATGGATGTAATAAACACACACAAACCCAATCTGACCTTGACCTATATGATAATTGGGTTATTATGGCAATTTAAGTCGATCTCATAGGGGTCATTTGTATGGGGACTAGGTCTGAACATGAGCCGATTTTCACCAATTTCAATAGCGTTCATCCTATCGCCGATAGAAACTTATATACAAAATTTCATCAAATTTATTATATAAGCGAACATCGCTAAATCGACTCAGAAAGTGATTCCGAGTCGAACGGTATAATAAAAGATCTAGATCTAGGGCAAATATTTTTGGTAGTTACAAAAACATCAAATTTTAGTGCTACTGTAATTAATTGTTTGCGTGGAAAAAGTTCATCTCTGGTGTTATTTTTATATGGGTTTTGGTCAAAGAATGGCCTAATCATGACCATATTTAGTAGTCACCTACTTCTCTCGAAAACATATATAAATCAAATCTCAAAAATAGCTATGCAATATATTTGATTAAAAAAATAAATTTAAGTGAAGATCGGGAATCAGCTTTATATGGGGACTATGACTAAAAATGTTCCTACAGGGTTTTTGGACTACTATAATACACACATATACCAAATTTATCGATACATATATATGATAATCAGTCTTGCACTATCACTTGATGTGTAAAGTCATATTTTTCAGTTTCTTTATTGTAAAAGTTACGGTATATCAGACTTCTACGTTTTTCTTTTTGTTTTTAGGAAAAAAATAAAGGAAAAAAAAAAACACACGCAATTAAACGCTTTAGAGAGGAAAATGTTCATACCTGCTCTGGGTATAACATGAGTAAAAAAACCAGCAACAAATAGTTCTCGGAGAACTGTCAACTCCAATTACTTTGCACCTCTGCAAACAATCGACGACGTCGTACCAGCTATTAGAGATAACATACCCCCAATAACAGTATTAAAGTGTAAAATAGAACAATTACACGAAGTATGAAGAATTTTAGCAGTAAAAGATTACTCAATTCGTAAAATTTCTATTGGTATAAAATTATTTTGCTCCAATAAAGACGATTTTACTAAAGTTTGTTATGCTCTCACTAAAAAATTCCAGTTCGAGTATTTTACATATACTTCCAAAAAGGAAAAGCCTTATAAAGCTGTGCTGTTAGGGTTAGATAAAACTGATCCATCTGTTGTTAAGGCCCTCCTATTAGGCCTTGGTCTTATATGTATTGATGTTAAAATGGTGACTAGAGCCAGAGATAGTAATAACGAACTCGTCATATTTATCGTATATTTCGAAAGAAAATCGATTACCCTAAAGGAATTACGGCAAAAGTATTATGCTATTAACTACATTAAAGTAAGGTGGGAATACCAAAAACCTAACAAATCGAAACTAACACAATGTTATAATTGTCAGATGTTTGGACACGGTTCCAGCAGATGCATGGTTAAAACTTTTTGTGCAAATTGCGCGGGAAACAGTGGATTGTAAATAAACCATTGTTAAATGCGCAAACTGTAAAGGCCCACATAAGGCTATGTCACCTGATTGCCCTAATAGAGAAACGTTCATAAAAATTCGGCAACGTGCGCAACCAAAGACTATTTGCCAAAGAAGCCAACAATTTAACAATAGGTCAAATTATAACGTTAATTTTCCAAATGTTCTAAACCAGAGCGAAACACAAAGCTCGTCAAGAATTGGTAATAGTTCGCCATATTCCCAAAACTTCAACGATACCAACAATAACAACCTTTTTTCTTTCGAAGAATTGAAAAATCTTACGTTTGATTTAATTTCTAATTTAAGGAAATGTAAGACTCGTGAAGAGCAATTTGAGGTTGTTACAAACCTCGCTTACAAGTTCCTTTACCAATGAATAATAATAAAGGGTCCGCAATCTAACGTTTTTTTTTTTCAACTAGTGCTTATTTCGTGAATGGTAATACTTAGCTCATGTCTGATTTGACAGATAATTAGTTTTATCCTTCCGCTGAACGAATATGGTTGTGTATACGCTTGAACAACGCTGGAAAATATTGCGACATTACTTTGAAAATCATGGTAATGTTGCAGAATGTGTGCGAAAATTGCATACGGATTTTGGAAGAAGAGAAGCACCGTCAGCTCCGTATGTTCGTTATCTTGTGAAAAAAGTGAAAGAAACTGGCATCCTCATCGATAAACCAAAGCGTGAAAAGCCAAAAACAGTGCGTACACCCGAGAATATTGCTGCTGTGGCAGAAACGGTGCGTGAAGCGCCATCAACATCAATTCACCGTCGTTCTCAAGAATTGAACATTTCGGAAGCATCATTGAGACGAATTTTGCATAGAGACCACCTTGTATGATGCCATACAAAGTCCAATTGGTTCAGGAGTTGAAGCCAACTGTGGATACGTTTTCGCTTCGCTAAGTGGGCCTGCGATCGACTTACAGAAGATGCCGATTTTGCCAAAAAAAAATCATCTTTTCAGATGAAGCTCATTTTGATCTTGGCGGGTATGTAAACAAGCAAAATTGTCGCATTTGGGGCACAGAAAACTCGCACGCATACACTGAAAAGCCGATACACCCAAAACGAGTCACTGTTTGGTGCGAATTTTGGTCCAGAGGCATAATTGGGCCATTTTTCTTCGAAAATGAGCAAGGAATGGCCGTTACAGTCAATGGCGATCGTTATCGGGCCATGTTGAACGAATTTTGTTCACAAAAATTGAAGAGGAGGATATTGGCAACATTTGGTTTCAGCAGGACGGCGCTACGTGCCACACAGCCGAAGCTACACTCGATGTTTTGCGCCCTGTTTTTGAAGATCGCATTATCAGCCGCAGAGCTGATGTCGTTTGGCCACCTCGGAGCTGCGATTTGACACCGTTGGACTATTATTTGTGGGGTGCCCTCAATGATAAGTGTTACGCCAACAAGCCAGAGACAATTGACGCTTTAAAGGACAATATTCGTGAAGCCATTGGTGAAATACAGCTGCACACAATCGATAATGTGCTTAAAAATTGGACCAGTATGGCCAGCCGAGGCAGCCATTTGAATGAAATTATTTTCCATTATTAACCGGAAGGATTGTACTTTCAAATAAAAAAAGAAATTTGAGTAATATTCAGTAGTTTTTTTTTTATAGCATTTTCAAAAAAAAAAGTTATTTGGCGGACCCTTTATAAGGTTATTACAATGGAACGCTCGTAGCATTCGTACCAAAAAAGACGAATTATTTCACTTTTTGGAAAGAACAAATGTTGATATATGCCTACTTTGTGAAACCTGGCTAAAGGTTAATAATAAAATTGCAACAAAACATAACAATTTTTACTGCTATAGACAAGATAGCCAACATGGTGGTGGAGGTGGAGTAGTTATTCTAATAAAAAGAACATACAACATCAAATATTAACTCCACAAAACACAATACTTGTTGAAAATATAAGTGCAACAAAACATAACAATTTTTACTGCTATAGACAAGATAGCCAACATGGTGGTGGAGGTGGAGTAGTTATTCTAATAAAAAAGAACATACAACATCAAATATTAACTCCACAAAACACAATACTTGTTGAAAATATAGGTGTCAGAGTAAAATCAGGTAATGATTTTATAGACATTTATTAATGTTATTACCCTGGTGGAACGGCAAGTAGGGATCCTACCCGAAAACAAACATTCAGTTCAGATCTTTGGAAGCTTACAAGTACTAATAACAACTATATTCTAGGAGACTTTAATTGTAGGCATGGCTACTGGGGATGTCACAGACATAACTGCTGGGGTAACATATTACATGACAAACTACAGCTAAATGAAACAAAAATAATATTTCCTCATGATTATACTTATATTCCGGCAGATTCAAGTAAACAGCCGTCCAGATTAGATTTCTTTCTAACCAACGTGTCACAGAATATGTCCGCGGTCAGAGTAATAAACGATCTCAGTTCCGATCACCTGCCCATTATGAGTGTAGTAAACTTGAGCTACGAAACGGTAGATAATTTATGTTACGCTTTTAATAAAGCAAACTGGCCACGGTTCGCCAAATTTATGAAAAGAAATCTCCCCTCACCAGACGATTTTGATGAAATAACCAGCACTAATCAAATCGATAATATGATAAATATCTTCAATAACACAGTTAAATTTGGAATTGATGAAAGCGTACCTAAATGTAGAAAAGCACCAACGACAAGACCATTGCCAAATAACATACAAATTATGATACAATTACGGAATGTTTCAGAAGAAACTGGAAGCGTTACAGAGATGATAATGATCACCGAGCTATGTCGCGTTTAAATAAAAATATTAAAAAAGAAATAAATATCTTCAAAAATATATCATGGAATAACATGCTGTCCACTCTGGACAAATCTACTTCAGCTTTTTGGAGTTTCAAAAATTTTAAGAAAAAAATCCATCAATATTCCAACTTTAAAACACAACAATGTAGTATGTTATACCCAACAAGAAAAGGCTGAAATTTTGGCTCAAAATTTCAATCTGAACCATTCTATTTCAGCAAATCTTAGCGACGCTACTACCATTTCTGAGGTCGATGGTGTTGCAAATGATGTCCGTTTTACTAACACAAGTCCACACAACAACTACTTCACTACGTATGATAAAATCGCTGGTATTATAAAAAAGCTGAAAAACAGAAAAACTCTAGGCTTGGACGGTATTAATAACAAATGTCTAAAAAATCTACCTAATTAAGGTATTAAATATATTACGAAAATCGTTAACACTTGTTTGAAATTATGCTACTTTCCCTGTGCATGGAAAATAGCTAAAACCATCCCGATACTCAAGCCAAGTAAGCCAACAGACTCTCCGCTTTCATATAGACCTATTAGTCTGCTCTCGTCTATTAGTAAAATTCTGGAAAAAAATTATTAAGGAAAAGCTTATAAATTTCATCGATGCAAACAATTTACTTCCATCGCAACAGTTCGGTTTCAGAAATGATCATAACACGTCACAACCGCTACTAAAAATTAGAAATTTAGTGAAAAACAATTTTAACACTGTCAAATCAACAGGAATGGTCCTACTCGACATCAAAGCTGCATTTGATTCCGTTTGGCATAACGGATTAATTTTCAATATGAAAACGTTTAACTTCCCAACTGAACTCACAAAAATTATTCAAAATTTCCTACAAAACAGACCATTCAATGTTTACCTAGGTACAACTTATTCACAACAAATTAGCATTTCTGCCGGCTGTCCTCAAGGCTCATGCCTTTCTCCAATTTTATATAATATCTTTACTGCAGACATTCCCACATTTTCTATTTGCGTCACATCAATATTTGCAGATGATACGTCAATTCTATCTTCGGATACATATTCAGCGGATATCATTACAAACTTACAGTTAGCTCTTACTGGTTTGAATAATTATTTTAACAAATGGAAGATCTTTGTTAACCCTGAGAAGACCCAGGCTATATGTAATGGATCGCCCTGCATTTACATTTATTTCCTTTATGTTTCATATGTTCGAAATTGTATTTCTTTGTATTTTTCTTTTATTCTGCTTTCGCATATTTTTTGGTATCAAGTAAAAAGTTTAAGTAAACTATTATTCTAGTTAGTTGGAAATTGAAAGTTAAGCAGAGTGGATGCAAAAACTGCGGTAAGCATAATTTTAATATTTTATACATTGTATTTAACACGTTTTGTTTTAGAAATAAACGTTTGTATTCTCACTAAATAAATTGCTTTAATTTGAGAAGACGTTAAACAGCAGCACCCCTCAATTTCCAACAATTTTATTTCGCAATTTATATTCCAAACATTTGTGCCCGTCATTTGTGTTGAAGTTCAATTGAAATATGGAGAAGCAGCAAATCCAGCCAGGAAATATTCAACATTCACCCGTTCGTAGGAGTGACCGCTTGCGGTCCGACTCAGAAATAGCCACAAACATTTCAAATGAGAAGACACCCTCTAACGAAAATTTCAAAGTGGATTCACAAGTGAAGTCAGCCAGTGGAGGAAAAAAGCAACAACCCGTAAAAACACAATCCCAAGCCAAGGACAGCAATGAGCCGCATGCAGCAACACGCCAAGCATGTGATGCAGCCGAAATGCAGAGGCAAATTAGCATTTTACAACGCCAGCTTTCCGAGACGCATACTAAGCTAAAAAAAAAAGCAATCGCCAGTGCCAACAACTGCAGTCAGCAATACAAAATGCCTCATTGCCTTTAATTCCAGTCAATCCAGGTTTGCCTTCTCCTATAACTACACAACCACAAAATTCTTTTTTAGGTTATGTCGCCAACACCACATGTGAATCACTCGCCAGTACTAAGAATTCGCCACTCGTCACTTCATCAGAGGACCGTTACACCACAAACTTAGCCACAGCTTCATCGGCCGCCATTTCAACTGAACCGCCAGCTATGATCAATTCTGCTGCAAATGCTCTGCCAACGCCATTTTGCAGCAGTATTACATTTATGCCGACATACTCGAATAATGAAAACGCATTCAGCAACTCTCAAGTATATTCTCTGCCAGTGCGTGCAGCCAGCACCACTCAAACAAATGTATTGCCTTCCTCAGTGTGTGCAGCCAGCACCAATCAATCTTTTATATCGCCATTCTCAACAGCGAATGCGGCTAGCAGCGCTGAAACATTTGTATTGCCTTCAACTACGTGCGCAACCAGCAGCATATATTCGTCAACATACGCAGCCAGCAATTTGAATGCATATAATGCACCTGTAAATTCTGGGTTTTCGCCATCTTGTGCTTCAGTAAATATGCCAGCCATTGCTATGATTCCGAGAAAGCTTCAGGGTTTGCCTAGCTTCAGCGGAGAGCCAGAAGATTGGCCCATATTTTACACCGCTTTTATGCAATCATCTGCAGCGTATGGCTACTCTAATTTTGAAAATAATCAGCGATTATTAAGATGCCTTAAAGGCGATGCCTTAGAAATGGTTAAATGCCTTTTAATTCACCCTGATAATGTTACCGCCGCAATTGAGCAACTCCGAGTAAGGTATGGGAGGCCGGAACAGCTGATTCAGAGCCAACTTCGGCAAGTGAGGGAGCTGCCGCATGTGTCTGACAATAGCCTGTACAAATTGATACCATTTTCAATTAAAGTTAAAAACTTTGCTGTTTTTCTACAGTCAGTAAATGGGCATCAGCACATAGCAAACCCAACACTGCTAGAAGAGCTTGTTTCGAAGTTGCCAATGAGCAAAAAGCTGGAATGGGCTGGAATTGCGATGTACATACAGCCATATCCAACAATTATCCACTTCAGTGATTTTATAAGTGGTCTTGCAAATTTACTCTGTTCTGTGCATGAAGGTGAGCATAAAGAACAAAAACGAAGAGTGCTACTCAATAGCGTTGAAACTTGCCCACTATGTCACGGCAATCATAAACTGTATGGGTGTGAGCGTTTCCAAAAATTTTGTGTGGATGAACGTTGGACACAAGTGAAGAAATTACGCGTTTGTTTTTCATGTTTGAATGTTGGACATGGGTCTAAAAATTGCCGCCGTAAAAAGTCTTGCCAACAAGATGGATGCCAACGCTACCATCATAAGCTGCTCCATGAAAACCGCAATAAATTTTCAAAAGAATTACCACCCGCGTCTTCTGAAATTCATCAAAATGTGCTTAGTTGCTCGTCACAACACAGCCGGCCCTTATTCCGTGTACTGCCAGTGACATTGTACGGCGAGAATTGTCGCATGGATATATTTGCCTTATTTGATGATGGATCATCCATAACCATGCTTGACAAAAAAGTGGCTGAAAAGCTTGGCATTCGAGGTAAAGTTAATAAATTAAATGTGCAATGGTTCGGAGGTCGCTCAGCTCAAGAAGACGCATTTTCTTTCAATTTAAAAATCAGTGGTTTTGGCAAAAAGAAGTCTCACGTTCTTCGCGATGTTTACGCTGTTTCAAACTTAAATTTGCCATCGCAAAGCTTGACTGGAGATGACATATGCTCTGCTTTTAAATCATCATCAGCGCCTATCAAGCCATATTCAAATGTAGTGCCCCTTTTGCTCATAGGACTCGATCATGCTCACCTGGGGTTGCCAAAAAATGCCAATGCAGCATCCACGCCTGGTCCCATAGCCTGCAATACCAAGCTCGGATGAGTTGTTTACGGCCCATGTAAGTCTTTGTCCGGAAATCAGACAACATGCCTTTTCGCCACCAACATCGCTGATGACAACAGGCTTCATGAACTGGTCGAGCGTTTTTTCAACGTAGAAAGCAGTTCCTGCCTTGGAAAGCCAAGAAAATGTAAGGGAAAGGAAAATTCTTGTTGAAACAACAAAAAGAGTAGGGAATCGATTCGAGACTGGACTACTGTGGAACAATGATAATGTCTGTCTGCCAAATAGCTATAATATGGCTCAGAGACGCTTAGATGGAATTGAACGTAAATTGTTGCGTGATGAAACTTTTGGGAAAGCCTATAAAGATGTCATTCAAGGCTATATAGAAAAAGGGTATGTGCGTAAACTTTTACCTTCAAATATCAGCTGTTCAAGCAACAAAAAATGGTATTTGCCACATTTTGGCGTCGTCAACTTGAGCAAACCTGACAAAGTTCGCTTAGTTTTCGATGCAGCCGCCCAGGTTGAACGCACCTCTCTTAACTCGCAACTATTAAAGGGCCCACAAGATATTGAACTTTTACCAAATATACTCTTTAATTTTCGACGTGGAATAATAGCAGTTAGCGCTGATATAAAAGAAATGTTCCATCAAGTGATTATTCGCCAGGAAGATAGAATAAGCCAACGCTTCCTGTGGAGAGACTGCAATCGTCAAAAGCCTCCAGAAGAGTATGAAATGATCGTAATGACCTTTGGGGCAGCCTGTTCACCCTGTTCAGCCCGTCATATTTTGAGAGTTAATGCTGAGGAACACAGCCAAAATTTCCCAAGAGCTGTTGAAGCTATTGTAAAGCACCACTACAGACGATTTTGTGGACAGCTTTGATAGCGTTGAGGAAGCTGTAAATATATCAACTCAGGTATGTGATATTCACAAACATGCTGGTTTTCAACTTAGAGGCTTTACCTCAAATTCTGCCGCAGTTCGCACTGCTCTAGATGGAAGCGACGCGCCAAGAAATATGCTCGCCAATGAAGGCATGGGTAAGGTATTAGGTATATACTGGGAGTCTTCTTCCGACGTTTTCAAATTTCATCTGAAATTTCATCATGTCAATGTTGATGTGAATCTGGGTACAGAAAGCCAACAAAGCGTAAACTTCTAAGTATTATTATGTCGACCTTTGATCCTCTCGGCTTTTTAGGCATGTTTACTATTGGTGGAAAACTAATTCTGAGAGAAGTTTGGCGCCATAATTGCCGTTGGGATGAAGAAGTTCCCGATGCCAACTCATGAAAATGTAGCCGATGAAGCAACTAGAAAGTGTAATAATATCGACTTTTCAGCTAACTCCCGCTGGCTTAAAGGCCCAGATTTTTTAAGGCTCAATGAGCAAGAATGGTTCAGCAGCTGTATAACCGAAATAGAGAATGATGGTGAAGAAATTCGACCTAAAGTGTGCCTTTTAATTACAAATGATCGCCTTATAGATTTCAATCGCTTCTCTTCTCTCTCCAGAATCAAGCGCACATTTGCCTGGGTGCTTCGGTTTGCCAATGGCTGCCTTCTTTTGAATGACCCATCAATGGTTCATGGACTTACCGCTGCTGAACTTGCTGAATCAGAAAAACGATTGATTAAGCTCGCCCAATCAGATGCATATGGCAGCGAGATCCAATGCCTCAAAATCTCCGAAAGCATCCCGAAAAGCAGTTGTTTGTATCAGCTTTCAGCCTATATTGCAGGTGATGGTGTATTGCATATGTATGGTCGAATAGATGGAGCGAGTTTTTTGCCGTATTGCTCAAGAAGACCTATCATATTGCCGCAAGATCACAAATTAACAAAACTTGTCGTATACTTTTACCACTGTGAAATGAAGCATCAAAACAAGGAGGCCACTATATGTGAGATCAGAAAAAAATATTGGATTCCTCATATCAGACGAGTGCTGCAAAAGGTCGTGTCAAGATGTACGGTATGCAGAATCAACAGTCACCCCTCGAGTACCTTTTATGGGCCAGTTGCCCAAGGACCGTCTGGAACCATATACGAGGCCGTTTAAAAATACAGGATTAGACTATTTCGGTCTGATAAATGTGACTGTTGGGCGCAGAACCGAGAAGCGTTGGGTGGCACTGTTCACATGCCTCACGATGCGTGCTATTCACCTTGAAATTGCGCACGATCTTTCTACTGACTCATGTATTATTGCGATGAGAAATTTCATTAATCGCAGAGGAGTTCCTGCTCGCATAAGATCCGATAATGGCAAGAATTTTGTCGGGGCTAATGAAGAAGCCAAAAGATTTTTTGAGGTGTTCGAACCAAGCCGTATTCAAGATGAACTCTCAGCGAAAGGCATTCAATGGATTTTTAACTGCCCCCTTAATCCATCTGAAGGAGGTGCATGGGAACGTATGGTACAGTGCGTCAAAAGAGTATTGCGGCAAACAGTCAAAGATGTGACTCCCAAAGAATATGTTCTTCAAGCACTTTTGATAGAAGCGGAGAACATAATTCACGACCGCTGACCCACTTACCCATAAGCGCGAATGATGAGGAGCCCCTCACACCAAATCACCTTTTAATTGGTTAGCAACGTCCCAGAAACGGAAAATTGCGAACATGATGACAAATTATTTAAGTTCAGGAAGCAGTGGCGAGTTGTCAAAAGCCTTCGCGATCGATTTTGGAAGAGATGGGTACTTGAGTATCTACCTACCCTAACAAGGCGAGTCAAGTGGTGTGAAAGGACAGCTCCAATCAAGGAGCATGACGTGGTTTTTATTTGTGACCCACAACTACCTCGTAAACAATGGTGACGTGGCGTGGTGATCAGAGTGCATACTGGTGTTGACGGTGTAGTTCGTCGGGCGGATGTAAAAACGGCTAGTGGTATACTGCAAAGAGCAGTTTCAAGGTTGGCGATCCTGGACTGTGGTGAAGCTGGAAGCTCCACGGAGGAGGGAGTGTAATGGATCGCCCTGTATTTACATTTATTTCCTTTATGTTTCATATGTTCAAAATTGTATTTCTTTGTATTTTTCTTTTATTCTGCTTTCGCATATTTTTTGGTATCACTCTGCTGCAACGAGTAAAAAGTTTAAGTAAACTATTATTCTAGTTAGTTGGAAATTGAAAGTTAAGCAGAGTGGATGCAAAAACTGCGGTAAGCATAATTTTAATATTTTATACATTGTATTTAACACGTTTTGTTTTAGAAATAAACGTTTGTATTCTCACTAAATAAATTGCTTTAATTTGAGAAGACGTTAAACAGCAGCACCCCTCAATTTCCAACACTATATATTTTACGAGAAGGCGTAGGACTTGTTACGCTCCTCAAACTACGCTTCGCTTTATGAACCATGACATCCCGTGGGAAAGTAAAGTTAAATATTTGGGTGTAATGCTTGATACAAAACAAAACTTCAACAATCACATTCGATATATAGTGGACAAAATAAATAAAATCATTCGAATGATGTACCCAATCATAAACAGAAGGTCGGCAATGAACATTGAAAACAAAAAACTTATTATTAAATCAATATTTCATCCCATAATGTTTTATTGTGCTCCAGTCTGGTCCACGTCTGCAAAATGTCATTTACGTAAAATCCAAGTAGCGCAAAATAAACTACTTAAAATGATATTCAACCTACCATGGCACTATTCCACCCGTCGCCTACACGTTCTTGCTGGTTTCGAACTCGTACATGATAAAATCGAGAGATTGACTCTAAATTTCAGTAGATGCCTATCCTCACAGTACCTACATATTAATGAACTGATCTCATCATAATTTTATCTTAATTTACCTTAGCTTAACTTCCTTTTATCTTATACCCCTACCTCACATAAGTTTTTGTACACTTTTCTCCTTCCTTGTTTGTAATATTACCTGCACATTGATTTTATATTTATAATATATATTTAAGTAGAAAAGGAACTTGGTTCCTAAACTCTTTCCTACTATAAGTCAAATGTAAATAGTATTAATGTTATGAGAAAATAAATGAATTGAATTGAATATATTATATGGATCTTACCACCATTTTTGTCGGTCTATTAGGGGTAATTTGTATGGGGGCTAGGTCTGAATATGTGCCGATTTTCATCAATTTAAATAGCGTTCGCTTTATGGTCGCTAAAAGCATGCACACTAAATTTCATCAAAATATATTCATATTTGCGACCTGTAGTTTTATTACAATACTTACAGGGACACCCAGATGGATGGACGGACGGATATCTCTAAATCGACTCAAAGTGATTCTAAGCCGTTGGGTATAATAAAAATTGATCTTTTTGTTAGTTATAAACATCATCACAAACTCATTATACCCTCACCACATAGTGGTGTAGGGCATAACGATTTAAATGCTGATGTTAGAAAAACTTGTAAAGTTAATGAGATATATTAATATAAATTACATATATATATACATAGATACTTATACGTATATGTAATTTACTAAATTAAATGTCTTGAAACAGTATTCAAAATATTACTTAACTTATATATATTTAAAAAAAAATATAGCAATAAAACGCTAAAAACGCTTTGATACATATGAACAAAATGCCTTCAGAGCACACAAAACTTGCTGTTCGGTTCTTGACTCCTCCTCAACAAACAAGCTAAGGGCGAGAACACAAAATATTGTTTGTTAGATTAATTTTAAATATTTTTCTTATGTTAGTTTTTGTTTAACTTTGAAAAATGGTTCTAGTTTTTGCGCAAACTTTTGCTACGTAAATGGTTTGGTGGGAAATCGCAATTCCAATAAAGGTTTAAAATGGTAAAAATATGAAAAATATTACATAACTGATCACATCGGAGCTGCGTTCATATATGTACATATTTTGAATTTTTAGTATTGATAAATTTGTTTGCAATCGTCAAGAAATTCAAATTATAGCACCAATTCTGATGTATTTTTCGACTTCATTCTTTTGAAGGCGTTACCTATACATTGCAGTTAAGCCAGAATATACTTTTACATTGCTGTGTTCTGGACTAGACGACAAAGTGCATTTTGATCATCTCTTTTGGGAAGGGAATGCGAGTAATCATTGTTTATATTATCAGAATTTGTTCTCCTTAACGCAGGGCTATTATTAACTGGGTCGGAAAGTAGATGAGTTCGTTCACTAGGCTCATATCCCTGTTTAAAACAACAACAAAATTATACATAAATATATGAATCAATTAACATTATTTACCTGACTGTTCAATTCTTCTGAGCAATTTAAACAGCTACAGAAAGTTGTTAAGCAATTCCATATTGGGCGTAAGTAGTCCATAATTAAACAAACTTATTTTGTTCATAAGAATAGTATATTTACGCTTAAACACAAGTTGTCAATACAGGACTTAACCAAAATGAAATAAAAATGGACTGTGCGTACCTCAATCTTCAATAATTTTCACAAATGTTGTCTTGATACCAATTCGTAAATAATATAGAACTATGTGTAGGATCACAGTTCCAAGTCGTGTAGCTCATGGCCGTGGGTACGCCGTCTCCATCTTCTCGTTTAGTTATGTAGCCGACGTCGATACAGACGGCTATATTCGTCTAAAGGCGACGCTCAAATAACCCATCAAACCAAGGTTGTGTGAGTGCGGTCGTTCTTTTTCGGCTACACGTACACGTTGTCGGCTATGTCTAAAGGCAGCTGGCAACGAACAAATAAAGCCATCAAACAGTGCATTGAGTGAGTGGCTGTGTTTGATGCTTTAAAGGCAACGTACAAATAAACACGTCAAACATCATTTGTATTTTGATGATTTAATGTTATTGTAATTTTAAAAATTGTTTTTTATGATATTTTTAAGACAAAGTTTTAATTATCTATATATTTTATAACTAAAAATTTATAATTTTAATCAATTTATTATTAACTACAATAACTTTTTAATTAAAAATATAAAATAATTAAATTTATATATTAATTTTTGTATAAATTTTATATTTATAAACTTTATAATAATTAATTTTGATAATTTCTTACTAATTCATTGTTAATTATAATAATAATTTAAATATAAAACAGTTAATAATTCAATATATATATATACATATATTCATATTAATTTTTATATAAAATTTAGCAATAAGTATACCTTTATCAAGAAAACGAAAAAAAAGTAATTTTTTCCGAGCATGTGTTCAACGTGAAGAATTCAAACTGAATGAAGTTTGTTTGTCAAACAAGTCCCACAACGATCAAATAGTCATCAAATAGTAATATCAAAAAATTTTGATTTTCATCAAACAAAGCCGACAACGTGTACGTGTAGCCGAAAAATAAAGACCGCACGCACACAACCTTGTATTTGATGGGTTAATTTATACGTTGCCAGCCGCCTTAATGAAAATCAAAAATTTTATTATATTTATTTGACGGCTGATTATTTGATCGTTGCTTGTCGTTGTTTGACAAACAAACTTAATTTGATTTGAATTTTTCACGTTGAACACATGTGCGGAAAAAATTTTTTTTTTGATTTCTTGATTAAAGTTACTTATTGTTAAATTTTAATTTTCATTTCTCATTTTTAATTTTTCATTCTCATTTTTTATTTTTCATTCCACGTTTTTCAAATTAAATATTGTTTTTCATTTTCATTTTTATTTTTAATTTTCATCAATTATTTTTCCAGATTAACAACACTCCATAATTTTTTCAGGATATCACAGACATATGATATCAGAACAGGTCTACGATACGGAAAAATTACTATCAATATTAAAGAGATATCTAAATCCACATGTAATAAATTGCATAAAACCACGGAATTTATTATGGGAAGAATACAGGAAATTTACTGTTGGATATAATACCAACATAGGCAAAATTAATTTATGTATTGGCAACACTATTTTTGTAAGTTTACTTTGACACATTAACACGAAAAATATCAGGTTCTTTTAACACACAATAAAAAAAAAAAAACTATTGAATTGAGAACACGTTTTTTCTTTAATAAATTTATTACTAGAATAAAATCATTAAGCATCCAGTTTGAACAAACAAGGTATTGAGTCGTCTATAAATTTAATATTCAGCAGTAAGTAACAGGTTATGGGCCCAGGATTATTTTCACGCTAAATCCTAAATTTTTTTATTCAACAACCATCAAAATGCCAGACACATTGAAGGTACAAATTGTGAAACTAAACGATGACAATTACCAAATATGGAAATATAAAATGGAATTGTTACTGATCAAGGAAGATTTATTGCAGGTAATAAATGAGAATGCACCTGTAGACGCAACACAATTAGTCAACTGGAACAAAAAGGACGGGAAAGCACGTGCCCATATCGGTCTATTCATTGAGGATAATCAAATCATCCATGTAAAAAATAAGGTAACAGCAAAAGCAATGTGGGAATCACTAAAAGAATACCATCAAAAATCAACATTGTCAAAGTCAGACTCTTAAGAAGATTATGCCGTATGATTTTACCAGAAGGTGGAAATATGATGTCACATTTGAATGCCATGGATGAATGTAAAGACGAATTAGCTACATTAGGCGAACCGTTAGCAGACGCTCTTGCGGTCGCTTTATATTTATCAAGCTTAGCAGAAAGTTACAGCGTATTAATAACAGCACTGGAATCACGTGCTGAAGAAGATCTGACAAAAGGTATGGTTAAGAATAAGCTTTTGGAAGAATATAAACGACGTCAAGACGTAATTGGTGTTAATGATAATACTGAGAGAGTTTTTAAAACAAGTAAAGAAACAAGTTTTGATAAAAATAAATTTAAATGTTTTTTCTGCAAAAAAGGTGGACACATAAAAAGTGACTGTAGAAAATATGCAGCCTGGAAAAAGAAAAACGAAAACAACAATAAAGTACAAAATAGAGTGAATTTTGTGAGAAATTGTGAAAACAGCGATGGTGAAGATGCACATGTTTGTTTATTAGCTTATAACCGAAATTACAAGAATGATATTTCAGAATGGTGTGTAGATTCTGGTGCATCATCACATATGTGCAATGACAAATCTCTATTCAAGATTTTAAATAAATCAAATAAAAATTCTGTGAAAGTAGCCGATGGTAGAAATTTAAACATTAAAGGAACAGGCAAAATTGTACTCAAAACAGAATCCAATAAATTTACCTTAAATGATGTACAATTTATACCAGAACTTACATGCAATTTACTATCAGTTAATAAACTGAACAAAAGTGGTTGTAACATAACCTTCAAAAATGAAAAATGCTTCATTAACAAAAATGGTAAAAATTTAACCGTTGTGAATGCAAATAATAATATATATAAAGCAAAACATCAAGCATTCAACACAATCCAAAAGGAAAATTTGAGATGCATACATGAATGGCACAAAATACTCGGTCACCGTAATTTAGCTGATGTTAAAAGAATGCAAGAATTAGCAGCGGATCTAAATGTAAGCAAGTGCAATCATAATGAAATATGTGAAATTTGTGTACAAAATAAAAAAACCCGAGATCCTTTTCCCCAAGAATCGTTCACAAAAACTTATGAAAAGTTGGACTTAATACACACAGATGTTTGCGGTCCATTACAAATTCCCACACCAAGAGGTAATAAATATATTTTAACACTAATTAATGATTACTCTAGGTATTGTTATATATATTTAATAAAACATATGTCGGATGTCAAGGAAAAAATTATAGAATTTATTGAAATGATGAAAACTCAGTATAGTAAAGTACCTAAAATTATAAGATCCGACAGAGGTGGCGAATACGTGAAAAATGAGTTACACAGATACTTTAAAGACAATGGAATTTTAACACAATTCACTGTACCAAAAACTCCACAACAAATCGGAGTTGCTGAGCGCAAAAATAGAACTTTAATAGAAATGGTGCGTTGCATGCTTAATAGTTCGGGAATCCATAAACAATACTGGGGTGAAGCAGTAAGTACCGCAAATCATATACTAAATCGTCTACCAACTAAAGGTATAAAAGCAACACCATATGAAATGTGGCACAATAAAAAGCCAAGTTTAAATTATTTTCAAATGTTCGGAACACCAGCATATGTGCACATACCAAAAGATGAGCGTAAAAAGTTAGATGTCACATCACAAAAATTAATATTCGTAGGTTACGAAAATGGCACAAAAGGTTATCGTCTCCTGGATGTAAATACGCATAAAATTAAAGTCAGTCGTGACGTCACGTTCATACAAAACAAAACAAATCAACAACAACCAATTGTACAATAACCGAAAGTTCAACAACAAATCGAAGAATGGAAAACTGATCTAGAAAAGGATGAACAAATTGAAAATAAAGCACAAGCAGAAAATCAAACGAGGTCTGAAATTTTAATACAGTCAGAAAATTTAACACAGTAAGAACAATTATGTCAACATGAAAATTTTATACAACAAGATAATTTAATTCAGACAGATAATCCAATAACAGGTTCAGAAGGAGAATGTTACGATGAAAGCACTGTTGTAAGACGGTCCAACAGAGAAAACAAAGGTAAACCAGCAAAACGTTTAATAATGGAAATAAATAACGTATCCGAAGAAAATGTCAAAGACCCACAAACGTACGAAGAAGCTCTTCAGGGACCAAATTCAGAAAATTGGCAAAAAGCCATGGAAGAAGAAATAAGTTCACTTCTCAGTTACGGAACCTGGAAAATAACTAAATTACCTCCAAATACAAATGCAATTGGATGTAAATGGATATTTAAAACCAAAACAGACCAACACGGCAATACTGTCAAATTTAAAGCCCGTTTAATAGCACAAGGTTTCGCTCAAAAATTCGGACGAGATTATGATGAAATCTTTGCACCTGTGGCAAACCCAACAACACTAAAAATATTACTTACAGTTGCAGGCCAAAGAAAGATGAAAGTTAAACATTTTGACATCCAAGCAGCATACCTGAATGGTGATTTATCACATGAAGTTTTTATGAAACAACCAAAGGGGTTTGTTGAAGGCGATAATAATGAGGTATGTAAACTTATGAAAAATTTATATGGTTTGAAACAGGGTGCAAAAGAATGGAACGCAAAATTTAATTCCATCATGAATATTAACGGGTATATTCAGAGCACAAATGATTTATGTCTATTTAAGAAGAAAATCAAAGATGATTATATTTACATTTCTAACCATGTTGATGACATAGTAGTAGCATCAACAAATTCGGAACTTATCGATGTATTTGAAAGAATAATGAACAGAGAATTGAAAATTAAAAATTTAGGTAATCTACAATATTATCTTGGTATACAATTTACAAGAGATAAAAATTATATATTTTATTTAAGTCAAGAAAAATATATATTGAATAAAGAATATAATCTGGAAAATGCTAAAGACTCATCAACACCAATGAACGTTGGTTATTTAAAAGAAACTATGAACAAAGAACCGTTTGAATCGCATGAAATATATCGCAGTGCAATTGGTGCACTACTTTATTTATCCACCAACACTAGACCAGACATCTCTGTAGCAACATCCATCTTGGCAAGAAGAGTGAGTGACCCGAGAAAATTTGATTGGAATGAAGTAAAACGAGTTTTTAGATATTTAAAATTTACAAAGTCAAAGAAACTAAAATTGGGAAAACATGAAAACCAAAATAATCTTTATTTCTACGTAGATGCCGATTGGGCTGGAGACCATACCGACAGAAAGTCAAATATCGGATTTTGTTTCATATATAATGGAGCGCTCATTTGTTGGGCAAGTAGAAAACAAGCCTCAGTTTCATTATCGTCAACAGAAGCAGAATTTATTGCATTTGCTGAAGCAGTTCGTGATTTAATTTGGATAGTACGTATATTGGAAGATTTCAACCAGCATATAGAAACTCCAATTAAATTATTCGAAGATAATCAAGATTGTATAAAGTTGCTGAATGATCAAGTTTGCCACCAACGTGTGAAACATGTTGATATTAAATATAAGTTTGTACATGAGCACATAAATACGAAATTCGTATCGGCCGTTTACTGTCCTACTACAACTATGATAGCAGACATGTTGGCTAAACCGTTGGAGGGACCGAAGTTAGCTAAACACGTAAAGGAAATTAACTTAATTTAAATTCAATTAAATTTTGATATGGGTATTAATTTAGCCTTATGTTGAGAAGGGGTGTTGGATATAATACCAACATAGGCAAAATTAATTTATGTATTGGCAACACTATTTTTGTAAGTTTACTTTGACACATTAACACGAAAAATATCAAGTTCTTTTATCACACAATAAAAAAAAAAACTATTCAATTGATAACACGTTTTTTCTTTAATAAATTTATTACTAGAATAAAATCATTAAGCATCCAGTTTGAACAAACAAGGTATTGAGTCGTCTATAAATTTAATATTCAGCAGTAAGTAACATTTACCCACATCATCTGAAAAATAATAAGGTACAATTTACCCAAAATTTTGTCAGAAGCCGATCAAGAAACACTGATTATAGAAACTTTTAATCGCACGCACAAAAATGCTGAGGAAAACAAGTCCCAGATATTAGAAAAAGCTTATATCCCTAGCATGTTCTCCAAAATCAAGACAATTTTGAAGCTTTGCTCCACGTGCAAGAAGAATAAGTACGAACACATCCCAACCAACCAAAATTAAATGTTACACAAATACCAAATTATCCTGGTCAAGTCATTCATATTAATATTTTCTCAATTGATAAGAAAATAGTTCTGACGGCACTCGAAAAATTTTTAAAGTACGCGCAGACGAAAATTTTAGAAAGAAAATCGATAGAAGACCATTAAGGGAAATTTTTTTTTACGGAGTCCCTAAAACTGTTGTCATGTATAATGAAGAATCATTAAATTCGGCTTCGATACTTTTTATGACGAAAGATGAACTAGGAATAGAAGTTTTTATTACACCTCCTTATAGGAGCTAAGGCAACGGGAAAATCTAAAGATTTCACTCGACACTGGCAGAAATTTTGACATGTATTAAATATGAAGGGGTTTGACATGTAGACATGTTCTTTGGGAGAACTGTGGATTCTAGTTAGCTATGAATGAACAAGGGAAATAACATTGAGAAACTGAAAAGGACTTAGAGTATCATAATAAAAACAAAGGGGAAATTAAACAATACGTACCCGGACAGGAGATTTTTGTCAGAATAAATAAAAGACTTGGCAAGAGTTACAAAAGGTTAATTATTTGTGAAATTTATAACGTTATAGACATAAGCGAATCGGAATATATCTTCGTCTAGAAGAAATAGACGATGTGCAGTGGGATAGTTTACTCTTCAAAAAATTAGGGTCGAAAGTATGGTGTTGCTGAACCAATTCAAAGGGAGAATAGAAATTGACAACTCAACAATTAATATCAATGGCACCTTTATAATTCTCCATCTAAATTCAACGTTACAAATTTGAAACCGGACATATTCAACAACTCAAGTTACCCTTACCAAACCACTACCCGCATTGTTGCAACTAGGCAATGCAAACATCCAAGAGCAAGTAATAACTCTGGAATGAATGGAGGCAGTAAACATCAAGAATTCTCATTTAATCGAAAAATTGCAAGTCGAGAACAAAATCAATCTATCCATCAACATAGGCCTGATATTAGCCAGTTCATTATCAGTGACTATCATCTGTGTAATGAAGTGGAGGAAAGGCGAAAGTGACAAACTGGTAACCAATTCATTCAACTGCATCAGACGGAGAAGAGGAAGTTGTACAAAATGCCAAATCATGCGTTCATCCAAAAGTCTCCGCACCATCACCACTTAAAAGTACCAAAAATTATAAGATTCACAACCTTAAATTTTTCTAAAATAAAGGTATTCATACGAGGACGTATGAACTTAAAGGGGGAGCAGTTAACACAACCATACAGGTTAAAACAACAACAAGTTAACGCAACCACCACACAAGTTAACGGAACAACCAAAATAATAACAACAACCCCAAAAATGCCAACAAAATTCTGTAACGTCAGTAGTCAACGGACATACCAACACCAAAGTGGATCAACAACCATACACGCGGCATCAACAAATTGCGTTATTAGCGAATTCAAAGAGTGTAACTGCATGGACTCCATGGTTCCGCACACGCAGTGGCTGAATTGTGACAAACGCAAATTCATCAAAACCAAGTATTAACATTCATGTATTTATATTGTAATTTTTTTAAAACTCTTTACAGTCGATTAGAAGAACTTAATAATAAAGGTTTGTTGCTAACATTAATGATGTTTTCTTTTCTGAAATAAAATGTTACACCTTTATTATGTTTATTTTAATAATGTTTACCCCACACTTTGAAGATGTCGCATTTTTAATGGTCAGAATAGAACATAAAATCACAACTTTCTAACACTCTTTTTCAATGAACAGCTGTTTTTTCTTGACATTTTTTTTCTTGAATAAACATCAACAAATATACACAAGAAGCCATAGCCAAAAGAAAAAATATAAATATATAACAATTAAAATGGAAATAGAAGAAAAAAATTTGGAATATTTACCCCCGAATTCATAATGAAAAGTTAGCTGCTGTTTACATGTCGCGCTCAACGAGGTTCTTACTAGTCAACCGATTAGCCTTAGTTTTTAGTTAGCACATAGTTTTTTTAAGGTGCTATTACACGATGTGTTTTTTACATATGTACTGTCAAATTTTCCCACACCAAAAGTTGTACACATCGTGTGATACATATGAAAACATTGTTTATGTACAATACATGAGGAAAGTCAGGTTCTATTTTAGCATGACAAACATATGAAAATACAACACTGATTGTGGCGAAAGAAAAACAGAGTAAATATAAAGATTAATATTGAAAGAAAAATAAATTGTTTAATATTAATTAACAATTAAAAAATATCTAACTTTTTTTAACAATAAATTTTTGTAAATTCACAAATTAAATCAGCTGTTGTTTACATTTAGAGGTTATGTCATACGGAAATATATATGCACGTGTAATAGCAACAATTATGAATCGTATGTAAAACGACAATTTTGACAGACATACGGAATTACATACAGATAAAAAAGTGACAGTACATATGTAAGAAACTCGTTGTGTAATAGCACCTTTATAATCAATTTTTTGTTGTCATCTAATAGCTTTAAAAACAACTCTGAAATTTGTAATGCCACCATATTTTTAGCATTTGTGTGATTTCACTCCTTCATTTTTTTAAAATTATATTTACAAGTATTAAGTTTACGACAAAATTATTTTAATTTGAAAATTATGTAAAAAAATGTTTAAAAGATCCGCAAAGTAAAAATATTTGTTTGCACTTAAAAATAATTTATATATTTGGTTTTGCTTAATATGACACACATCAGCTGTTTTAACACACTTAGTCAGTGGTTGAAAGGTTGTTGATCTGAGTTTAGCAAACGCAGCAGCAAGTGCATTATAAATAATACTCATGCTAGATACTGCATAAGTTTTCATTATAAATACGGCCGTTAATGTTTAACAATGAAAGTGATGAGAGCCCAAGTAATAGTAAAACAGTGCAGTGTAAGTATATGAAGAAAATCATACAAAAATTATATCTCGAATTAATTTGCCTATATTGTCCAGAATAATTTTGTCTATTCGGATTCGAATAATTATTGTTATTACGGACATTTCTTGAATTATTTTGTCCATTTGGTTTAGAATTGGAAGTATATGTTTGTGAATTAGATCGAAAATGATTAAAAGAATTTTTATTTTGATTGTTTGTTTCAAATTTCGACGAAAAAGTTTGTGAATTGGATTTATTTGTATAAAAATATTCAGTCTATTAATATTTCTCTAGCATTTAACAGTGAATATGGATTTCTTGAATTTAATATTAATTTTGGTTCATTTGGTAATTTACTTATAAAAATTTTCAATACCATTTTTTCATTGGTTTTACAGTTAAACCATTGTTCATTATGCCTATCAATACCAGTTTTTAGATTTAATTTTGTAAATAATTAAGCATATAATCATAAAAATCATTAACATTAGTTCTTAAATCTGCTGTTTTTATTTTATTTATAATACATTCTATGCTTTCTGATATGTTGAAATTAATTCTTAATATTACCTTAATTTCTTCCCACTTAATTGGATTATTGTTGTTGATTAATGTGATGTTTGCTTTCTGTATTATTTTGTTTCTTACTCTCAAATCGAACAGTGTAAGTTGAGATTCAGCAACATGTTTGCGGATTTCATCAACATGTGTCGTAAAAATTTGTAATTCTTCTGCCTTTCCATCAAATTCGGGAACACTTGATAAAAGCTGGAACGCATTGATACCCATCGCTTCAATATTAGTTGTTGTTGTCATGTTGTCATATACTTTAATTTGATGTTGATTGTTAATTGTTGATTGTTTTTATACAATAACTTTTTGGCACCAGTTTGTAGTGTTTTTATTCATACGGTTTTTATTTTATTTTATTTCTCAGTTAAAATGCTTTGTTATATAATATTTTCGATCAGTTTTTCACACCCTTTTTTAGGTTTTCTGCAAATATATTTATATTGTTTACTGCTTTTGTCGACTTTTTCCAATGTTTTATATAATCCATGTATTGTTTTGAGTTGTATATTTCTTTAAAAGAAAATATTGTTTTATTGCGTATCGCGTAGAAACAAAGATATTTTTTCCTTTTTTTATAAGTGTTTTTTTATATATATTTTTTTTAGCAAATGATTTAAAATTTGCACAAAAACGATTTAGTTTTTACTTATTTTTTTTATTTAAAAATTGTTATTTTAAAAAAAAGATGGTCCGTAACTCGACTGCGCCAGTTAATTGATTTAACACAATTTTATAATGTTTTAATTATTTATTGATTCATGATGTGTTTCTCATGAATGTTGTTTTAATTCTCAAGAAAAAATATTTTCATTTTCAATAAAAAATACTACAATAAAATTCAAAGAAAATATGAACAAGAAGTTACAAATAAAATATAACAAAGGATTTTTTTAACAGTTAGAAACAAATATAAATGAAAGTAATTAACAAAATAAATTAAGAAAGAGTATAGGAGAAAGAATGAGTAATTAAGGATATTTAATATATAACTAAGGGGTTAAATATCTATTTCACAATACAATCACAAAAACAGCGTAATCGTGAGCGTAAGACAAAATCGGTGTGACTTATGATTGTATTGGTGAAAAAATTATGATTTGTAATAACCATTTTGAAAATAAACAAGTAAGAGTGTTAAATTCGGCTGTGCCGAATTTTTTGATATCCTCCACCTGCGTTTTAAACTCTAAATTACACCCAATGTTGAGTACGGCTACCACTTTTAAACTGTTTGAAACATTAATTCCGAATACCAAAATTCAAATGATTCTCGGTAAAAATTATTATTATTAAAAATAAGCTAATTTTAAAATATTTTTATCTGAATTATTTTTTATCTGTATTACATTTAATACCAACAAAAAAAACATAATAATAACAGGTAAGAAACTAAATATAGAAATTTAAACTTTTAATATTTAATTTTTAAATCTTAATTTTTACTTTATAATTTTTAATTTTTATTTTTAATTCTTAATTTTTAATTTTTAATTTTTAATTTTTAATTTTTAATTTTTAATTTTTAATTTTTAATTTTTAATTTTTAATTTTTAATTTTTAATTTTTAATTTTTAATTTTTAATTTTTAATTTTTAATTTTTAATTTTTAATTTTTAATTTTTAATTTTTAATTTTTAATTTTTAATTTTTAATTTTTAATTTTTAATTTTTAATTTTTAATTTTTAATTTTTAATTTTTAATTTTTAATTTTTAATTTTTAATTTTTAATTTTTAATTTTTAATTTTTAATTTTTAATTTTTAATTTTTAATTTTTAATTTTTAATTTTTAATTTTTAATTTTTAATTTTTAATTTTTAATTATTAATTTTTAATTTTTAATTTTTAATTTTTAATTTTTAATTTTTATTTTAAATTTTTATTTTTGAATGTTTAATTTTTAATTTTTACTTTTTAATTTTTAATTTTTAATTTTTAATTTTTAATTTTTAATTTTTAATTTTTAATTTTTAATTTTTAATTTTTAATTTTTAATTTTTAATTTTTAATTTTTAATTTTTAATTTTTAATTTTTAATTTTTAATTTTTAATTTTTAATTTTTAATTTTTAGTTTTTAGTTTTTAGTTTTAAATTTTTAATTTTTAATTTTTAATTTTTAATATTTAATTTTTAATTTTTAAATTATAATTTTCAATTTTTAATTTTTAATTTTTAATTTTTAATTTTTAATTTTTAATTTTTAATTTTTAATTTTTAATTTTTAATTTTTAATTTTTAATTTTTAATTTTTAATTTTTAATTTTTAATTTTTAATTTTTAATTTTTAATTTTTAATTTTTAATTTTTAATTTTTAATTTTTAATTTTTAATTTTTAATTTTTAATTTTTAATTTTTAATTTTTAATTTTTAATTTTTAATTTTTAATTTTTAATATTTAATTTTTAATTTTTAATTTTTAATTTTTAATTATTAATTTTTAATTTTTAATTTTTAATTTTTAATTTTTAATTTTTAATTTTTAATTTTTAATTTTTAATTTTTAATTTTTAATTTTTAATTTTTAATTTTTAATTTTTAATTTTTAATTTTTAATTTTTAATTTTTAATTTTTAATTTTTAATTTTTAATTTTTAATTTTTAATTTTTAATTTTTAATTTTTAATTTTTAATTTTTAATTTTTAATTTTTAATTTTTAATTTTTAATTTTTAATTTTTAATTTTTAATTTTTAATTTTTAATTTTTAATTTTTAATTTTTAATTTTTAATTTTTAATTTTTAATTTTTAATTTTTAATTTTTAATTTTTAATTTTTGATTTTTAATTTTTAATTTTTAATTTTTAATTTTTAATTTTTAATTTTTAATTTTTAATTTTTAATTTTTAATTTTTAATTTTTAATTTTTAATTTTTAATTTTTAGTTTTTAATTTTTAATTTTTAATTTTCAATTTTTAATTTTTAATTTTTAATTTTTAATTTTTAATTTTTAATAATTTTTAATTTTTAATTTTTAATTTTTAATTTTAATTTTTAATTTTTAATTTTTAATTTTTAATTTTTAATCTTTAATTTTTAATTTTTAATTTTTAATTTTTAATTTTTAATTTTTAATTTTTAATTTTTAATTTTTAATTTTTAATTTTAAATTTAAAATTTTTAATTTTTAGTTTTTAATTTTTAATTTTTAATTTTTAATTTTTAATTTTTAATTTTTAATTTTTAATTATTAATTTTTAATTTTTCATTATTAATTTTTCATATTTAATTTTTCAGTTTTCAATTTTCATTCTTCATTTTTCAATTTTCATTTTCCATTTTTCATATTTCATTTTCCATTTTCCAATTTTCATTTTCCATTTTTCATTTTTCAATATTCATTTTCCATTTTTCATCTTTCAATATTCAATTTTCAATTTTCAATTTTCAATTTTCATTTTCCATTTTTTATTTTTCATTTTCCCTCTTCCATTTTTCAATTTTCATTTTCCATTTTCCAATTTCATTTTCCATTTTGCATTTTCCATTATTCAATTTTCAATATTCTTTTTCGATTTTTCATTTTTCGTTTTTCATAAGGTATTATATGTTGCTTTCATAAAAACAATCGCCAATTTTTATTATATCATGATAACGATAAAAATAATATGTGGCAATACTGCTAACATACCTCATGGTAGTTGTGTTTCTTGGTATGATTGCATCATTTTTTGTGGCTTTTTTGAACTGTGAATGTTGGTGTACAACTATTATGTTCAACCACTAATATGTTACAACAAACACACTGGGTTTTATGTTTATACCCTCCACTCCAGTGTGCAGAGGGTATATATAAGTTTGTCATTCCGTTTGCAATAATTAGAAAAAAAATTTTGGACCCCATAAAATATATATATTTGTGATCCTTATAATAACCGGAGTTGATATAGCGATGTCCGTCTGTCCGTCTGTCCGTCTGTGGAAATCACGATGACGGCATCAATCGGGCAGCTAGGGTGCTCGTTGATATAAAAAATGATTCACTAACATCCTGAGAAGTTTGCTATTTAAAATCGTCGGTCGATTGGGGCCCGAGATTTGAATGAAGAACTAAAAAAAGTCTTGAAAAAATATAATTTTCTATGTTGTTCTTGTCACGATCACGCCCTCAATAGTGCAGCTACAGTGATCATTTTTATTAAGAATGATTCACCAAATTCATGGGAAAATTTCTGTTTCAAAAATCATTAAAATCGGTGGAACACGTCCAGGGAAATCTCTGAAAAATTAAAAAAAAAATGAAAAATATGATGTTTCTATATTGTTCTTGTTGTTATTCTAAATGTTGTGTTGTTGTCATAGCTGGACTTGTTGTTTTTGTGGTTGTTGTGGTAATAATATAATAAAAACTAACCCTTTGTACATTTTTTTTTATTAACTCTGGTAGAAAATTTTAAAAGTTTCCATTGTTTTGGCATCACTAAATTTGTTAGATCATTTCTGTTATTACCACGAGCTTGCCTGCAAAATTTCAGATCGAATGGGTAACGGGAAAGGGGTTAAAATCGATCCAAAATTTTTTCGACAAGCAGACACTACGAGTTAATATAAAGGGAGTAAAAATTCACCAACATCTAAAGCAAATAATGCTAAAATACCTAGTTGTTAATAAAAAAAAAACAATGTAAATTAGCAAAAAAAAAAAAAAATTTATGTATAAATTTATTTAAAGACAAAAACACAAAAATAACGTTTGATGTTGTATTTTTTGTGTGTAATATTTACATATACATACATAAACATATTAAATAATACAAATAATATACATATATTATATATATGTATATCCATAACAACTGCATTTTATAAATAAATCGGTATATTATTTTATTTACATAAAATTCTGCAATATTTTGTTGTGGGGAATATACATTTCTTTTGCATTAACAGAGTGTCACTTCATTTTGCTCAGCGTGACTATACCACAATAGATGGCGCCACAATTTTTGTTTGTTCTAATTAGCTTTGCAATAGTTATTTTTATTTTAACATGAATATTAATATTTTCAACTAGATATCATACAGAACAATGTTAAGAGTATACACGGGCTGGTCTTTTATATCATACGTTTTTTTCATTATTCTTTTACAATTATGAAAATAAGTTTGGCATATTAACTTTTTGTTGTCTTTACAAAATATAGTTACCGAGTTCATCAATGATTTTTTTGCTATCAAAACAGTTCTACATAGTTATATTGAATTATTATTCTGCTTTACCTACAAAATATCTGATTGCGATTACATCTAATTTTTAAAAATTGTTTATAATTACTAAAGCATTATTATTCACATAAATACAAAATTGCACTTTTTAAATTTTCAATTCAAATTTAAGAAAATATCAATTCTAAAAACTGGAATTAAAAATTTCCAATTATAAATTACAATTAATTGAATTTCAGAATATCATATCAAAACGTCGGAAATTATAATTTTAAATTTAGAAGACATCAATTGCATCTTTAATATATAAATTTTATTCGTTAAACACAAATTGAAATTCCAAAAAAAAAAACATCAAATACCTATGTTTAAATTTAAAAAATTTTTACATTTAAAAAAAAAAATTGACATTCAGGAGAAATTACTAGCTTTTCAGTACCGCGATTCAGTAACTTCTTTTAAGGATAGTCGAATCGTCAAAAAAAAAGAAACTACCAAAATTATCAGTAAAATTTGTAAACGATATTCGCTATTGTTAAACTCAGTTGTTGTTGTTATCTAAACGACAACCATTTTTGTGTTGTTTATTGAATCGATAAAAAGTTAAATTTTTAAGTTGAAATGTCGTCATACATAAATAAAAATCATAAAATAGTGAAAATATTTTGCTTTTATTAAAAAACTTTTTTATATAAATAAAAAAATTAAATAGCATATTCAATTCATTATTTCATTTTCAAATAAATACACAGAAATATTAGTAAAAAAAATAAAGATATTAAACATAAACATATAATCATCCTGTCAAACACGAAGTAATTTGTTTTTTTCTATTCTTCTTTGTGTTTTTCGCTTATTTTGATAGAGATGCCACTCATTTACAATTTAAATAAATAGAAAAATAGATTGGTCGACTGTCGTTAAGATGTATGTATGTACTTAGTGAATCACTTAATCCTTAGTGCAAACAACAATAGCTGTCGATATATTTTGCGATTGTCGGATCGTTGAAATTTACAGAATCACACTACAGAAAACATTGATTTAAATTCAATGAATTTTAGAAAACGTCAAATGATATTTAAGAATTGCGAACATAAAAACTGTTACACAAATAAACGCAATTTGATGAGAATGTTATTTATATATAAATTTTCACAATTTTTTTTGGATGAAAATTTGAAGTTTTTCAGAAAATAAAGAGAACAAATTATTTTATTTAAAATGTTTGGGACATTTGGTTTTTTGCGTTTGGCATCCCTAATTTGAATATTTATTATTATAAATTTATTTTCTACGTTTTCCAAATATGGCAATATTTTAATAAAAAAAGTTGAGAGAGTTTTTTTTTGGTTATTATTTTGTTACTCCATCCGACCTATATGGCCGCAATGAAGAAATATTTGGCCAGTTAAAAGAAACTATACAGCCATCTCCAATTAGCACGATTTAATGCATATAGCCACCCTACACAACCATTACCTTTGCAATGGAGGTTAGGGCGAGCTATTTAATTAGCAAAAACTAAATTAAACGAGAAGTTATGTCATATAACCGGATACGCATGCATATAGGTATATAACCTAAATGCATGCCAATCAGCAACCACGATGACCAAAAAGCAAACACCGAAATAAATCCGAAATAATAGAGAAGACGAAAACCAACCCAAAGAATTTGCTGAAACAATTTGGTATTAAATTTAACAAATTGTTTACTTTTTCATTTACATTTATTATCAAGACTCAAACCGACGTGGAGGGTATCAAAGATTCGGCACAGCCGAATTTAACACTCTTGTTTTTTTTAGAGGTATCTACACATTTTTGCTCGTATCTAAGGACAATTATACCAATACCCACCTGTTGAGAATTATGGCAAATGATATTATTGTAACCTTATCCAGTTGAATTGTTTTTTTGTGAATGAGCGTGATTTCAACAGACAGTCGGACAGAATATAGAATATATATACTTTATGGGGTCGGAAATTAGTTTTTCGATGCGTTACAACCGGAATGACAAACCTATATATACCCTCTGCCACTGACGTGTGGAGGGTATAAAAATGAAAAATAAGAAATGTAAAATAAAAAATGGAAAATAAAAAATGAAAAATAAAAAATTAAAAATAAAAAATTAAAAATGAAAAATAAATAATGAAAAATGAAAAACGAAAAATGAAAAATTAAAAATAAAGAATAAAAAATAAAAATGAAAAACAAAAAATTAAAAGGAAAAAAGAAAAATTAAAAGTTAACCAGTTGAAATAATAAATATTTTTATATTTGTAGAGCCCCTGCATAGATGCATTGATGACGTTTTATGTTTGATTTTAAGGGGGGGTAGGTTTTAAAACCCTTTTTTTGCATTTCTTTTTCTGAATGCTCAACATGTCGCGAGTTTTGTGTCAAAATTTCAAGTAAATTGGAGCAAAATTAATAAGATACAGCGTTTCCAGCGACGGTATATCGTATATAAATCATTTTTGAAAAATTTTAAATCGATTTTCTCGCAAATAACATGTCTATAGTCCGTGAACATCATAACTCAAAATCTACTTGACCGATTCTTTTGAAATTTTACACATTATTTCTACGCATAAATCACCATGTTACCACGTAGATTTTTTTATTTTCCATTTTCTTCCCCATTTTTTAACAAAAAATTCACCGAAATTTTGTAGCAAAAATCGTGTTTTTCACTTCAAAATGCTGCCAAAAAAATAAAAAAAATCTCATGATTACCTCGGGAAACATATCAGCTTTTAAACGCATTTCGATTTTTTTATTTCACATGATCCGGTTACGAGTTATGATGTTCACCGCAAAACAACTATGCTTCCGGAGATTCGCTGTCACGGACTTATTTATTTAAATTTTTAATTGAAAATTTTTTCAAAGATTCTTCAATGTTATGCCATAACGTGTATATATTCCAACATTATTCATATCTTAAAAAAAATATAATGAAAATACGCCTTTTTTTCGCTTTTAAAAAATATTTAATTACCATAAAAAAATTTTTAGTTAGTAGATGTTTACACATCTCCCCTGTGATAGGACTAACATGATTTTTTTATTTTGGGAAGATGGAGAGACCCGAATGTTACTGGACCTATGCGGAAACTATTTGCCAAAAATTGGGCCAATGAAAAAAGAAAAAAGGAGAATAGGGATATTTAATAAATTTTTTTTTTTAATTTGTTTCTTTTTCAATGCTATACATTTTGTATCAAAATTTGTTCAAAACTTTTTTATACCCTCCACTCCAGTGTGCAGAGGGTATATATAAGTTTGTCATTCCGTTTGTAATAATTAGAAAAAAAATTTTGGACCCCATAATATATATATATTTATGATCCTTATAACAACCGGAGTTGATATAGCTATGTCCGTCTGTCCGTCTGTGTAAATCATGATGACGGCATCAATCGGGCAGCTAGGGTGCTCGTTGACATAAAAAATGATTCACTAACATCCTGAAAAGTTTGCTGTTTAAAATCGTCCAAATCGGTCGATTGGGACCCGAGATTTGAATGAAGAACTAAAAAAAGTCTTGAAAAAATATAATTTTCTATGTTGTTCTTGTCACGATCACGCCCTCAATAGGATAGCTAAGGTGGTCATTTTTAGTGGGAATGATTCAACAAATTCATGGGAAGATTTCTGTTGCAAAAATCATTAAAATCGGTGGAACAGGTCAAGGGAAATCTCTGAAAAAGTAAAAAAAAAAAATGAAAAATATGATGTTTCTATATTGTTCTTGTTGTTATTCTAAATGTTGTATTGTTGTCATAGCTGGACTTGTTGTTTTTGTGGTCGTTGTGGTAATAATATAATAAAAACTAACACTTTGTACATTTTTTATCAACTCTGGTAGAAAAATTTAAAAGTTTCCATTGTTTTGGCATCACTAAAAAAATTTATTAGATCATTTCTGTCATTGCCACGAGCCTGCCTGCAAAGTTTCAGATCGATTGGGTCACGGGAAAAGGGTTAATATAAAGGGAGTAAAAATTCACCAGCATCTAAAGCAAATAATGCCAAAATACCTAGTTATTAATAAAAAAAAAAACAATGTAAATTTAGCAAAAAAATTTTTATGTATTAATTTATTTAAAGAGAAAAACACTAAAATAACGTTTGATGTTGTATTTTTTGTGTGTAATATTTACATATACATACATACACATATTAATTAATACAAATAATATATATATATTCTATATATATATATCCATAATAACTGCATGTTAGAAATAAATCGGTATATTATTTTATTTACATAAAATTCTGCAATATTTTGTTGTGGGGAAAATACATTTCTTTTGCATTAACAGAGTGTCACTTCATTTTGCTCAGCGTGACTATGCCACAGTAGATTGCGCCACAATTTTTGTTCTAATTAGCTTTGCAATAGTTATTTCTATTTTAACATGAATGTCAATATTTTCAACTAGATATCATACAGAACAATGTCAGGAGTATACACGGGCTGGTCTTTTATTTCATACGTTTTTTTCATTATTCTTTTACAAATATGAACATAAGTTTGGCATATTAACTTTTTGTTGTCTTTACAAAATAGAGTTACCGAGTTCATCAATGAGTTTTTTGCTTTCAAAACAGTTATTATTATTATTCTGCTTTAGCTACAAAATATCTGATTGCGATTACATCGAATTTTTAAAAATTGTTTATAATTACTAAAGCATTATTATTCACATAAATACAAAATTGAACTTTTTAAATTTTCCATTCAAATTTTAGAAAATATCAATTCTAAAAACTGGAATTAAAATTATAAATTAGCAAATATTAATTGAATTTCAGAAAATCATATCAAAACGTCGGATATAATAATTTTAAATTTAGAAGACATCAATTTCATCAAATTAAAAAAAAAAAACACCAACTATGTTTACATTTAAAAAATTTTTGCATTAAAAAAAATATTGGCATTCAGGAGAAATTAATAGCTTTTCAGTAACTTCTTTTAACGATGGTCGAATCGTTAAAAAAAAAGCAGAATTATCAGTAAAATTTTTAAACGATATTCGCTATTGTTAAAGTCAGCTGTTGTTGTTATCTAAACGACAACCATTTTTGTGTTGTTTATTCAATCGATAAAAACTTACGCCCATATTGATGATCAAATTCTAGCAGTTGGCTAACTTTTTTCATACGAAAATTTCAAAATTTGTATGAAAAAAAGTTAGCCAGCTGCTAGAATTTGATTATGAATACGGGCGTTAAATTTTTAGGTTGAAATGTCGTCATACATAAAAAAAACTCATAAAATAGTGAAAATATTTGGCTTCTATTAAAAACTTTTTTATATAAATAAAAAAATTTAATAGCATATTCAATTCATTATTTCATTTTCAAATAAGTAAACAAAAATATTATTAAAAAAAAAAAATAGAGATATTAAACATAAACATAAAATCATCCTGTCAAACACGAAGTAATTTGTTTTTTTCTATTCTTTTTTGTGTTTCTCGCTTATTTTGACAGAGATGCCACTCGTTTACAATTTAAATAAATAGAAAAATAGATTTGTCGACTGTCGTTAAGATGTATGTACTTAGTGAATCACTTAATCCTTAGTGCAAACAACAATAGCTGTCGATATATTTTGCGATTGTCGGATCGTTGAAATTTACAGAATCGGACTACAGAAAACATTGATTAAAATTCAATGAATTTTAGAAAACCTCAAATGATATTTAAGAATTGCGAACATAAAAATTATTACATAAATAAACGCAATTTGATGAGAATGTTATTTTTTGTATATAAATTTTCACAATTTTTTCTGGATGAATATTTGAAGTTTTTCAGAAAAAAAAGATATTTTATTTAAAATGTTTGGGACATTTGGTTTTTTGCGTTTGGCATCCCTAATTTGATTATTTATTATTATAAATTTATTCTCTATGTTTTCCAAATATGGCAATATTTTAATAAAAAAGTTGAGAGAGCTTTTTTTTGGTTATTATTTTGTTACTCCATCCGACCTATATGGCCGCAATGAAAAAATATTTCGCCAGTTAAAAGAAACTATACAGTCATCTCCAATTAGCACGATTTAATGCATATAGCCACCCTACACAACCATTACCTTTGCAATGAAGGTTAGGGCGAGCTATTTAATTATAAAAAACTAAATTAAACGAGAAGTTATGTCATATAACCGGAAATGCATGCATATAGAAAACGCTTGCATATTTTTCCAATATTTTGTTTACATTTATTATCAATACTCAAACCGAGGTGGAGGGTATCAAAGATTCGGCACAGCCGAATTGAATACTCTTCCTTGTTTTTATGCATAATTATTTTTATGAATTGAAGATAAAACTATAAGTTTATGTAAATACATGTTTGTTTTTTTATTTAAATTTTTTTTATAAATAAATATATACATTAATTTGTTGTTGAATTAAAAAAAATTAATTTGCTTTCTTTTAATTTGACCTAATTGAGGCTCAGTTATATTTGATTCATTGCTGCATATTTCACTAATATCTTCAGGAAGACTTTCATCGATACACATGTTGTGAACAACACAACATGCAATAATGAATTTTGACGCTGTTTCAACATTATGAAAATCTAAACTCATTAACTGTCGAAAACGACATTTTAATACAATCTTAAAATTATAATCTTAAATTATAATTTTTTTTCCAAATCGGTCATGTTGCCATCATCACGATATGGTGTCAAAAGATATTCCTGTTGATAATTAGAAGAGTAGAAATGCTGTAAATCTTTACCTATAAACGATAAATTTAATATTCTACAGTCGTGGATTTTGCTAGGGATTCCAGTGTATAGGTCTAGGAATCGTTGAACCTGTTCGCATATGTTGAGCGAATTTTATGTTTTGGTTGTTATGCGCTTCATTTTTTCAAAATTTTTCTCACCAAAACGACAAATGAAATTGACGAAAAAATTTGAATTGGCTAAGGAGGCATAAAAGGAATATTCCGGCTAGCTGTAAAATGTAGAATGTGGCTCTTGATTCACGCGTAAGCATATAACACACTGTTATGCCTATATAACCTACCAGACAGTGTGCAAATGAAGTGAAAAATAATAAATGCAAATTAACACAAGGCGAGATGGGATGGCATGTAGGGTAAAATTCTCCCTCCCGACTTATAAGCAAATTGGCAGACGCCTTGACAGTTGAGATACCCTTTATTTCTACACTGTCCCTACAACAAGCCCGTTCGATTTACACACACTTACACTTCCGTATCCACTTATCATTCCCAAAAAAAAAGGTTTAGAATTTCATTTTAATGTTACAAATTGATATTGAAATTTATTAATATATTTAATGTAAAAAGGCAAATTCGTATACAACAAATATTAATATCAATGAATCTAACCATGGAATCATTCATATAATAATTAATTATCGATATAATAAAGGAACGGTGAGGAATTGGAATTTAATTCTTATAGTATAAAATAATTAACAAGAGAATATATGTATTTATATTTACAAAAATAACAAAACCAGTGAAGAGCTTACATAGCGCGATTCCAAAACGTCTCAATTGATAGGCCCAGCAAGTGAAGTTGTCTTCTACTCTTCAAAAGATTTAAGGCAGAGTTTTGTAAATAATTATGATCAACTATTTATAATGAGGGTTAAGCGTTTATAATATATAGATAATAACAACAACAAAAACAAAAATATAAGTATGTATATAAGTTAATATTTTGTTAATTAAAACACACTTTTTCTTTCGAGTTCTTGACTACGACTGATCTTTATTTTTCAATTTCATTCTTTTTTAATAAAATAAGTGCTTACATTCATAAATTAAAGAATGTTACAATACAAAACTGCAGACATAGTGTCAGCAGTTTTATTGTCATTAAAATATAAAAGTAAATTTAATTAGTTAATTTTTTTGTTGTTATTAATACAAATGAGTTTATTTGCTATTGCGACACACGTTGTCATATGAGTCGCAATTGGGTTACATTAGTATGGGGAAAATATAACAAAATAAACAAAAACAAATTACCAATATGAAATTGGCGTGTGCAAGAATATGCAATGTAGGCAGAAAGACTCATAATTGGGAATTTTATAATAAAATATTTTTTGTGTTAACTCTTCCCCCGACAAAACGAGCGTCCCGATCGTTAACTCAAAAGTAGGGAATTTGTGTAATCTTCATTATGGGTTGTACCTTAGATTCATTTCCGCTCCAGGTAATTTCACCCAATGGTAATGAGGTATTGACATTTGCTTTTTCTGGGTATTGTGAACCCCTTGAATGGAATAACTTTCTCAGACAGATAGACAATAGGACATAATCATGAGGATCACTAACACATAAGTTATTGCGTCACACACTTTGCTCTCGACGTTCAAGAGTTCGATCGCTTCCGTATTATTGACATGCATTTCTTTGATCAACTCTAAGGTAAGAGTTTCTTCCACATGTAGATTTCCCACCTTTGGTTCTACAACGGCTGGTAGTCGGTTAGCAAAGCTGATCTCTGAAATGGAGAAAACCCTACCGTTCACTGAGACCGTTTCATTTTGAAATTTTATGAGGAAAGTACCGTTTAAATCCAATGGTTCTTGACCAGTGTGAACAGTGCCATTAAATTGATTCAGTAAAACTACCCCAGGAAGGATTTCTTGTACAGTGGCCATATGGGAATTATTTATCAAGGTACAGTTGGAAGGTTTGCTATGTATTAAATTCGGGAGGCATTCGGATCTGCTGACATCTTCAATTTCAATTTTTTTGCTTTCAAAACAGTTATTATTATTATTCTGCTTTAGCTACAAAATATCTGATTGCGATTACATCGAATTTTTAAAAATTGTTTATAATTACTAAAGCATTATTATTCACATAAATACAAAATTGAACTTTTTAAATTTTCCATTCAAATTTTAGAAAATATCAATTCTAAAAACTGGAATTAAAATTATAAATTAGCAAATATTAATTGAATTTCAGAAAATCATATCAAAACGTCGGATATAATAATTTTAAATTTAGAAGACATCAATTTCATCAAATTAAAAAAAAAAAACACCAACTATGTTTACATTTAAAAAATTTTTGCATTAAAAAAAATATTGGCATTCAGGAGAAATTAATAGCTTTTCAGTAACTTCTTTTAACGATGGTCGAATCGTTAAAAAAAAAGCAGAATTATCAGTAAAATTTTTAAACGATATTCGCTATTGTTAAAGTCAGCTGTTGTTGTTATCTAAACGACAACCATTTTTGTGTTGTTTATTCAATCGATAAAAACTTACGCCCATATTGATGATCAAATTCTAGCAGTTGGCTAACTTTTTTCATACGAAAATTTCAAAATTTGTATGAAAAAAAGTTAGCCAACTGCTAGAATTTGATTATGAATACGGGCGTTAAATTTTTAGGTTGAAATGTCGTCATACATAAAAAAAACTCATAAAATAGTGAAAATATTTGGCTTCTATTAAAAACTTTTTTATATAAATAAAAAAATTTAATAGCATATTCAATTCATTATTTCATTTTCAAATAAGTAAACAAAAATATTATTAAAAAAAAAAAATAGAGATATTAAACATACACATAAAATCATCCTGTCAAACACGAAGTAATTTGTTTTTTTCTATTCTTTTTTGTGTTTCTCGCTTATTTTGACAGAGATGCCACTCGTTTACAATTTAAATAAATAGAAAAATAGATGTGTCGACTGTCGTTAAGATGTATGTACTTAGTGAATCACTTAATCCTTAGTGCAAACAACAATAGCTGTCGATATATTTTGCGATTGTCGGATCGTTGAAATTTACAGAATCGGACTACAGAAAACATTGATTAAAATTCAATGAATTTTAGAAAACCTCAAATGATATTTAAGAATTGCGAACATAAAAATTATTACATAAATAAACGCAATTTGATGAGAATGTTATTTTTTGTATATAAATTTTCACAATTTTTTCTGGATGAATATTTGAAGTTTTTCAGAAAAAAAAGATATTTTATTTAAAATGTTTGGGACATTTGGTTTTTTGCGTTTGGCATCCCTAATTTGATTATTTATTATTATAAATTTATTCTCTATGTTTTCCAAATATGGCAATATTTTAATAAAAAAGTTGAGAGAGCTTTTTTTTGGTTATTATTTTGTTACTCCATCCGACCTATATGGCCGCAATGAAAAAATATTTCGCCAGTTAAAAGAAACTATACAGTCATCTCCAATTAGCACGATTTAATGCATATAGCCACCCTACACAACCATTACCTTTGCAATGAAGGTTAGGGCGAGCTATTTAATTATAAAAAACTAAATTAAACGAGAAGTTATGTCATATAACCGGAAATGCATGCATATAGAAAACGCTTGCATATTTTTCCAATATTTTGTTTACATTTATTATCAATACTCAAACCGAGGTGGAGGGTATCAAAGATTCGGCACAGCCGAATTGAATACTCTTCCTTGTTTTTATGCATAATTATTTTTATGAATTGAAGATAAAACTATAAGTTTATGTAAATACATGTTTGTTTTTTTATTTAAATTTTTTTTATAAATAAATATATACATTAATTTGTTGTTGAATTAAAAAAAATTAATTTGCTTTCTTTTAATTTGACCTAATTGAGGCTCAGTTATATTTGATTCATTGCTGCATATTTCACTAATATCTTCAGGAAGACTTTCATCGATACACATGTTGTGAACAACACAACATGCAATAATGAATTTTGACGCTGTTTCAACATTATGAAAATCTAAACTCATTAACTGTCGAAAACGACATTTTAATACAATCTTAAAATTATAATCTTAAATTATAATTTTTTTTCCAAATCGGTCATGTTGCCATCATCACGATATGGTGTCAAAAGATATTCCTGTTGATAATTAGAAGAGTAGAAATGCTGTAAATCTTTACCTATAAACGATAAATTTAATATTCTACAGTCGTGGATTTTGCTAGGGATTCCAGTGTATAGGTCTAGGAATCGTTGAACCTGTTCGCATATGTTGAGCGAATTTTATGTTTTGGTTGTTATGCGCTTCATTTTTTCAAAATTTTTCTCACCAAAACGACAAATGAAATTGACGAAAAAATTTGAATTGGCTAAGGAGGCATAAAAGGAATATTCCGGCTAGCTGTAAAATGTAGAATGTGGCTCTTGATTCACGCGTAAGCATATAACACACTGTTATGCCTATATAACCTACCAGACAGTGTGCAAATGCAGTGAAAAATAATAAATGCAAATTAACACAAGGCGAGATGGGATGGCATGTAGGGTAAAATTCTCCCTCCCGACTAATAAGCAAATTGGCAGACGCCTTGACAGTTGAGATACCCTTTATTTCTACACTGTCCCTACAACAAGCCCGTTCGATTTACACACACTTACACTTCCGTATCCACTTATCATTCCCAAAAAAAAAGGTTTAGAATTTCATTTTAATGTTACAAATTGATATTGAAATTTATTAATATATTTAATGTAAAAAGGCAAATTCGTATACAACAAAAATTAATATCAATGAATCTAACCATGGAATCATTCATATAATAATTAATTATCGATATAATAAAGGAACGGTGAGGAATTGGAATTTAATTCTTATAGTATAAAATAATTAACAAGAGAATATATGTATTTATATTTACAAAAATAACAAAACCAGTGAAGAGCTTACATAGCGCGATTCCAAAACGTCTCAATTGATAGGCCCAGCAAGTGAAGTTGTCTTCTACTCTTCAAAAGATTTAAGGCAGAGTTTTGTAAATAATTATGATCAACTATTTATAATGAGGGTTAAGCGTTTATAATATATAGATAATAACAACAACAAAAACAAAAATATAAGTATGTATATAAGTTAATATTTTGTTAATTAAAACACACTTTTTCTTTCGAGTTCTTGACTACGACTGATCTTTATTTTTCAATTTCATTCTTTTTTAATAAAATAAGTGCTTACATTCATAAATTAAAGAATGTTACAATACAAAACTGCAGACATAGTGTTAGCAGTTTTATTGTCATTAAAATATAAAAGTAAATTTAATTAGTTAATTTTTTTGTTGTTATTAATACAAATGAGTTTATTTCCTATTGCGACACACGTTGTCATATGAGTCGCAATTGGGTTACATTAGTATGGGGAAAATATAACAAAATAAACAAAAACAAATTACCAATATGAAATTGGCGTGTGCAAGAATATGCAATGTAGGCAGAAAGACTCATAATTGGGAATTTTATAATAAAATATTTTTTGTGTTAACTCTTCCCCCGACAAAACGAGCGTCCCGATCGTTAACTCAAAAGTAGGGAATTTGTGTAATCTTCATTATGGGTTGTACCTTAGATTCATTTCCGCTCCAGGTAATTTCACCCAATGGTAATGAGGTATTGACATTTGCTTTTTCTGGGTATTGTGAACCCCTTGAATGGAATAACTTTCTCAGACAGATAGACAATAGGACATAATCATGAGCATCACTAACACATAAGTTATTGCGTCACACACTTTGCTCTCGACGTTCAAGAGTTCGATCGCTTCCGTATTATTGACATGCATTTCTTTGATCAACTCTAAGGTAAGAGTTTCTTCCACATGTAGATTTCCCACCTTTGGTTGTACAACGGCTGGTAGTCGGTTAGCAAAGCTGATCTCTGAAATGGAGAAAACCCTACCGTTCACTGAGACCGTTTCATTATGAAATTTTATGAGGAAAGTACCGTTTAAATCCAATGGTTCTTGACCAGTGTGAACAGTGCCATTAAATTGATTCAGTAAAACTACCCCAGGAAGGATTTCTTGTACAGTGGCCATATGGGAATTATTTATCAAGGTACAGTTGGAAGGTTTGCTATGTATTAAATTCGGGAGGTATTCGGATCTGCTGACATATTCAATTTCGCTATATTTGCATATTGTCAATTTGTTTAAGTTTTTACATTTATTTTTTAATCCAAACATTTGTCTGTCGCACACTAAAATTTCATTGAATTGAATCTTACTTGCGAGCTTACCAATTTTTACAGGATCTACTAAAATTTTATTACAAGATTCATTACATGTTGTTGGGATACTTACAATATAGATTAAAGAACTTCCATTGGAAGCTATTCTTATTTCACTAAATTCCAAGATTTCCTCTAAATTCAAATAAGGGATATTTTCGTTTTCAAATAATTTTCTTACTACTTCCATTTCATCATGAGACAGGATGAACGAATTTATAACACCGACTTTAGCCCAATGAATAGCATATTGTAGGTTTACTATTTCGTCTTTTATAATTTCTAATTTGTATTTTAATTTTGTTATCTCCGAATTTTCTTTGATTCGTTCGTCTTCTTGGATGACTTTGATTATTTGGTTCATTTTTACTGTTAATTCATTCATTCTGTCTAATGATAACTTGTTTACAATAACTTGTTTATTATTTCTGAGAACATTATTCATCTTATTTTTTATAATCTCAAAATCGTCATGGTCGGGATTACCGGCAATCCATTTCCATGCCGAACCAATGAAATTTAGAGATCTCTTGGATCTAGGTTTTAATGCACTCAATTTATTTTGTAACTGGGATATTTCGTGGGTGAGGAAATGATGTAGAGGATGGGATGTATAGATTTTTGCTCTTAGTGTTTCTTTGACATCATTAATAAACTTTTGGTAATTATCGAGTTCCACAATGTGTATTAATTTTATCGAACCTGTTTGAAGTTTGGCAATACCGGTGTCAATTGCCACTATCTGTGAATTGGTGCAGTCCAATATTTTTACCTCGCCGTAAGTGAAAGATAATAACGTAATGCTAGAAAGAGAGAAAAATTTAAGGAATCTATATTTCACTAGTTGCGGATGTTGTTCTTATGAACAATTTTTCCACTATCTGTCAACACAGTGGTATGCCTATCTTCTTTAACTATTTCCTGCCTATAGCTCCTAGAAAGTTTGGTCCCCAATCTCTTATTGACCTTAACAAAGATTGTTTCTCCCACTTTATATGCTCTAGGGACAATTCTGTCTCGATTATGGTAATTTAAATCAGAGAATTGTTTATCCTTTATATTCTTTATCATTTTAGCTATGCCATTCTTGCGCTCTTTAGGGTTACCATGAGACTTTCTACCGAAAAATGCCTCAACTGGTTTTTTTCCCAAGGATGAGTGGAATGTATTGTTGTATTCAAAGGTCGATTTATCTTAAAGTTTGGACAAGTTAAGTTGCGTTCCTTCTGACTTAAGGCATCTCATAATTTCAGAGAGAGTTGAATGAAATCTCTCTATTTGTCCATTTACTGTACTGGCATATGGTGGAATTCTAAAAACTTCTATGTTGAACTGATTCTCCATTATGAATATTATAGATTTTGAGTTGAAAGATTTTTCATTGTCCATTACAACAATTTCGGGCATTCCAAAATTCAAAAGTATCTCTCTTAGGGGTTGCCTAATGTCTTCTGTTGCCCATGATTTTAATATTCGTGCCTGGGCATATTTGGTGAGTTTATCAATTCCCGTCAAAATAGAGGTCTTTTCTGTTATGTAGATATCAATGTGAACAATTTGTCCCGGATATTGTGGGATCGGTGTCTCTTGAATATTTGTTAGGCCGTCTATCATATTTATTTTCTTTGCATACCTTACATAATTTGTTAATTCTCTTTATTTTAGCTGTCATCTGAGGGAAGTAACATCGTTTAGAGAAGTTGGGTTTTATTCTCATTAGCATTTCAGCGCGCCCTGTTGTGTTCGTTTATGATCTCAACCTCTTGATCTGTTTCGTTGGGGATATCTGCTACCATTTTTCTTGTGTAAAAACTTTAAATTTGTAAAAATTCTTGGAATATATTTCTTGTGCCTTGCCAAGTATTTGGTCCGTGGTCTTTAAGCAATTCTTTACTGAGGGATTTAAGTATTTACTCAGAATTTCCTTCAGTCGTTTCTCGGTGAAGTTCGGTTCCAAAATGATATGGCGGTGATATGTTGGGAACACGACTTGGAATTCATACGACCGTTTTTCGTGTTGTTCTATTATTATTTGATTTTTTAACACGTTTATTGGCGCGTCAGTGAACTGGATGAGGTTTTCAGGCGAGCTTTGATTGCTATATTGGGTGGCGATTGTTGAGTCTATCTGAAATACCTGTTGCGGTGGTCTAGATAATGCATCCGCAACGACATTAGTTCTGCCTGGTTTGTAGTGTAGTTCATAATTGTATTCTTCCAAAGATGCTTTCCATCTTTTAAGTCTGCTGTTAGAATTTTTGTTGGTTAGTGCGTATGTGAGTGGTTGATGATCCGTAAAGATTTTGACCTTTGCAGAGCCATAAAGATAGTTACTCAATGCTTTGATTGCCCAGATAATCGCGAGCATCTCTTTTTCATTTGTTGCGTAATGTTCTTCTGCTCTATTAAGTGTCCTGGAAATGAATGTAATAGGTCTCCCATCTTGTTCTAATACCGCACCAATTGCGTAGTTTGATGCGTCTGTAGTGAGATGAAGCTCTTTCTCGAAATTGGGATATGTTAACATAACGTCTTCTGATATTAATGTCTTTTTTATTTTGTTAAATGCGTTTAAGGCATCATCGTTCATTTTGATCTTCACTCTGCTAGACATATTTTTGGACATTCGTTCCTCCTCCCCTCTTAAAAGCGTTGTAAGGGGTTTTGCTAATTTGGCATAATCCTTAATAAAGCGGCGATGAAACTCTGACATACCTAGAAATGATCTCAAATCTTTTATTGTTTCGGGGATTGGGAATTTATTTATCGTTTCCACCTTCTTTGGGTTGGCTCGTATTCCCTTATCGGAAATTAAAAATCCCAAAAATTCTACTTTTGTTTTAAGAAACTCAGATTTATCTAGTTGTACTTTCATGTTGGCCGATTCTAGTGTGTGAAAAATCTTTTCGATATTATCAAAATGTGTCTTTTCATCTTTACCGAATATGACGATATCGTCTATATACACATAACAAATCTTTCCTATATAGTCGCGTAGTATATCACCTAATGTTGTTTGAAAAATTGAAAGGGCATTTCTGAGACCGAAAGGGAGTCGTCTAAACTCGTATTTTCCGTTGTTAACCGAAAATGCGGTCTTTTCCATGTCATTTTCTCTAAGAGGAATTTGATGAAAACCACTCTTTAGGTCTATTACTGCGAAAAATTTATATTGACCCAACTGAGAAAGAACTTCATTAATTTCGGGAATTGGGTATCTATCGGGGACCGTGACCATGTTAAGTTTTCTATAATCGATGACTACTCTAAACTTTTGTATCCCTGAAGCATCCATTTTCTTCGATACAATCCATACTGGTGAATTGTATGGTGATTTTGAGGGTCTAATGATGCCCTGGTTCTATCTGACGTTCGACTTCATCTTTCAGATTCATAGGATAGGGGTAGCATCTGGAGTAGATAGGGTTATCGGTGGTCGTTCGGATTTCCCCTTTTACAGTTGTCATATAAGTAAGATTTTCATTGGGTTTAGCGAATAAATTTTGGTATTTTGATACTAGATTATTTATTTTGTGTTTCTGGTCCTCTTTCGTATGGTCTGTTCTAATCATGATATTATTTACACATTGTGATATTTGTTGTCTCAATTTAATCTTAATGTCATTTTTCACAACCATTAAATTTTCTGCTGTATGAATAACAGCTGATAATTCCTTAAGGCTATCATTACCCAATATAGCATGGAAAGATTTTAGTGTTGGTAACCCGAAAAATTTTATTTTCAGATCTCTTAATCCGAAAAGATTTATGATTGTGTGGTGGGTTATTGGGACTTTCCCTCCTACGGAATTTGCATAGAAAGTGTTTTCGTTCCGAATGGCTGTTCTTATAAGTGAAGTCTGTATATAATTTTTGTTCGATCCTGTGTCCACTAATATCTTTAGTATTTCACCATCTTTCGTCTTTGCTTCGAAATACGGCAAAGGCGAGTTCGTTATTCTAAAAAATGAATATCTGCGTAGTCTTGTTCATTTGACATATATTGCGCTTGTTCATTAATGTATTCTTGCAGCGGTTGTAATTCCTCCTCTGCTTCGTATGATGCCATCTCATTATAGTAGTCTGTAGCAAGCTCCTCTTCGGGGTTTGCTGCTTCTGTAGATTCCGTATCAATGTGGAAATTCCTTTGGAATTTCTGTGGTTGTTGTAATGATTGATCGGTTGGTCTCTTTCTCATGAATCTATCATGGGTCTGGGACGGTTCATATAATTAATGTTTCTTGTTTGCATCGATTGATCTAATTCCATTGGTTCTGGTTTTGTCGGTGGTTTTGGCGCAAGCGGACGTGGTGGTGGATTATTCGGTCTGAAATTATTGTTTATATTTCCTTGGAGTTGGTTTGGGAATTGCCTTTGGCCATGAATTTGTTGCGGTCTGTAGTTATAATATTGGGGTGGGATGAATGTATTGGGATAATTTGTTTCAAATTGAGATCTTGCGGCTGGGGTTGTCATTACAGTAGGGAAAAATTTGCTCGGCTTATTAGGGATTTGTGGTTTAAAATTCCGATTGTTCCCCAGAGGGACTTGTGGATTTCTGGTATTTCTGTTGTAAGCATATTCCGTACGAAAGTTTTGATTTTGTAATTTTAGGCACAGATGCAATGCCTGTGGGAGAGTCGTCGGTTCCCGGATGCATAATAATTTGGAAAGGTCGCCTCGTAGCCCACGAATAAATGTGCCCAGCGCCTTATCCCTGTAGGTCTGAATCAAAGTGTCCACGGCTTCTCTACCGATTGTCATACTTGAGATGTTATTTACGATCAGAGACAGATGTGAGTAGACGTCCTGATAGAAATCTTGGACCGAGTTATTACCTTGAACAAGAGTGGTCATTTGGTACTCCAATGTGCCAAGATCCCGTTTGTCAGCGTAGTGTAACGCGAGGCAACGCGAAATGGATTCCCAGTTTAGAGGGGTGTTGTAGGATTCCAGTGCGGTGTCGGCCGCCCCCTATGACTTTGTTTCTAATAACGTTAAGGATCGAAAAATACTTCGGAGTGCCTCTTGTTGATTCATACAAACCTAGAACCCTTTCTACACTCTTCCTCCAGGAGCTAAACTCCGCGTGACTGCCTGAGAATTCTCTCAGACAGCGAACAATATCGGGGACTTTGTCCAAGTCCGTAAGGTTTTCCCTATATCGTTCATCTATTCCCTGATCTACTCCTGAAATTTCCGCACTGGGATTTAGTATGTTGTCCACTACATTCCTACACTGTTCCCTGCAAATTCTAGTCACTACGTTAATGATGTTCGACTCGAATTGAGCGTTTTGATTGATAGGGGGGATGTTGGGATTATTGGGGTTTAGTACAGGAGGGCGGATTAGATTTTCTGGGTTGGACATTCTGTTTTATATTTTCAAAAGTTGCAAGTAAGGTTTGGTTTCAATAAATTTTCGAGTTTTAGAGGGTGATTCTTAAGGTTCAAAAAATATTCAATTTGTAAAAATTTTCTTTAATTTTAAAAAAGATTATTTTTAGGCAAATTTATTTGAAGAAAATATATTTTAAGTGATTTTAATTTAATTTAACATAAATGATATTTCGTGAAAGTTTAATTTTAGGATTAATATTTTGTTAGAAGGAATTTCTTTTATTTGTTATAGTAAATTAATTTGTAAAAATTTAAATTTAAATGCTATTTATATTTTTGTCACAGCAATTTTAGTATTAACACTTTGTAGGAGATATCTTGTTGCATTACCCCTAGGTGGATTTACCGGACGTGATGATTTGGCCGACTAGCTCACGAAGACAGGGGGGGGTACCGACCTGTCACTCCCGGTCTAGGGTTAACAATAAAATATTTTTAAAACTACAAACAAAAAAACTTCATACACAAAAATATCCACTAACTAATAAAACAAAAAAAAAACTAACATCCTCATATTTAAAAAGGAAACTCAAGGAAACTCCTTTAGTACAACGGACGGACAAACCTGCACAATAAACGGACTGTAATACAAGCACCATGAGGACAAAGGATGGTGTAGTCCCCCTAGCTGCCCACCCAACCATGGTAACCACTTTACAAATGTCGGATGATTACCCCACAAACAAACACTGGTCACCTACATATACTCGCTTTAACACACCACGGAAACACTTTAGCCAGACATTATCTCATTAATGTTCAGCCAGAAGACAACATTAGAAAAATTTATATTAAAATTTACAAAAAAAATTTTATTAATAAAGATGGTTCAAAAATTTATATAATAAATAACGATAAAAGAGAACTGTATGAACAACAAACTAATAATATATTTTATACAACTATCGCTTAAAATATAGGTAATAACTATAAAAAAAATTTTAACAATAAAAAAACTTAACTATACTCCCAAAAACAACTAAGGACTTCCCTGACCCTTAAATTTGGCCTTTGACAATTTAATTTTATTACTGCACCTAAGTGAGAGAGCTCTCTAAAATGGGCACGTGGGAACGGTTACAATACACCCGCCTAATAACACAAAAAAAAAATACCACTAGGGAAAATTTCCTTCAATGAGTCTTGGGCTCACAAAAAAAACTTATTTTCTAAGATAGTAATGCGATAAACACAAAAAAAAAAACAACACTACTCTTAAACTACATTTACTTATAATCACAATTTGTACCTATTGAAAATACCTTTTTATTTTTTTTTTTTTACTTATATCAAAAGAACTATTATCGTTACTTGTTTAATAGTAAATCCTGATGAACAATTCAGATTGTGAAAAGTGTAACATGTTATTCTAATTTCCTCACCAAACTCGCGTTTTTTTCTTTTTTGGTTTTCAAAATTCTTTAAATTTCACACAAATTTAATTGGAAAGGACTCACCCACTAATCATTCCGTATTTGAATTATTATTTTACAGCTTACTGATTCCGCTGTCCACAAAAATTTTTAGCACACGGTTTTTTCTCTTTTTTTGTTGATGACTTCTTTATTAATATTAAGTTTTGGGATTAAGGATGAGAATCCCCTTTGCTGCTTGAAATGTTTCCTTTCGGCTATACCCAAACGGTTGGACCACCACCAGCAGATCACAGGTGGATTTTGCCTTCCCGATATTTCTACTATCTCCACGTAGTCCTCCAGCAACAAAAGTGGTGAGTCCTTTCCCTTCGAATAAAATATTCAAATAATTCCATAAGTTTTTTTATCAATAAATCCTACACACTGGTTTCTGACTTACCCTTAGAATAAAACTATTTAAACTTGGAAGATCCTTGATCTATAAATCCTGGCAGGATGTTACTTAGCCAAAAAAAACGGCTCACAACAGTTTCTATTTTTATGATTGCACTTTAATAATTTAAAGTTATATTTTTATAACTTTGCCACTTTCCACTACTCCGTGTACTCTGTTACCTTACGGAAGTCACAGTAACAATGCTGCAGTCCTCCTCAAATTCAAATCGCTAAGCTGCCATGCAACTTCCATAAAACTAAATGCTGCCTATTACTTCCATTGACCGCTATTCTTTTTATCATCTCATTCTATCTAATATGCGTAATATTTATAATGTAAGCTTTCCTGCTCTAACCACCTAGCTTAATGTAAACTAGTTTATGTTGGTTCAACAACCTACAATACCTTGACCTTGAACTAACTTTTTTTTTCTTTGTTAACCATTCTATCTTATCACTAACCTATGTACCTCATCGAACCAATTTTCCCATTTTTACATACAAACAATATATTTAACGACACTAACGTTAGGGAAAACGGTTCTCTGGGGTCAATAGCCTCTATAGACTTGGCCTTGAGTGATCATTGCCCTATTTCGGCCTTCATTTCGGCCAAAATAGTGCTGTCTTATTTGGCTGAACTACCAGGGTAACATAACTTTTGGCAAGTAACCGTTATTGCAAAATATCATATTATTGTTATTGTTTACTTCGTCATTATACCATTTTTTATTTTGATATTTCTCATTATGTTATTATTTATTTCATTGTTTCTCGTGTCTCATTCTCACTCATCTGAAATCAAAACAATAACAGCTGATCACAACCCAGCGAACATTAGTGATCATCAACCAGCACAACACCCGCTACAAATCTTACGATTTTCCACGCTTGTAGGCAGAAAAGTGAAAGAGCGGGTAAAACTCAGTTATCTTTCAAAGCCCAACGTAGGCAAACGCCCACACCCTGAGATATACAGTCTCATGCTCACCGACAATATTAGCCGGGCACAACAAAACGCGTAAACATAAACATCACACACACCCTCAATGTTTAAAAAAAAAATATAAATACCTGACAATCAAAAACATTCACTTTTCTTTTTCCCTAAAATAATTTGTTAATTAAACCAAATTAACTAAAAATTTTGTTCCGTGTAGATATGTTTATTGTCACACAAGAAAATAAGCGTGGCATCTTCGTTACATATTTACTACTTTCTGCACATTTCCTAAAATAATCGGTTCATGCCGCCGCAAAAAGTAGACGGCGGAAGTAAACAAAATAAAATCCAACTCGTGCTGGTCAAATTTTAGGAACTGAACTTATATTCCAGCTCGACAGGCAGCATTCATATTTTTCGATTGTGACTATACTACCAAATATTTCAATATCACTATGTGGTCACGGCACAAAGGCCAACAGCTGCAATAGCTTGTGTGAAACTGTGTTAAAATAGGCAACATCCAGGTCCTAGAATTAACAAAATATTTTATGTATGCTTTTATTACGTTTTAATGTTTACGTCTCCTACCTATTTAACAGGAAACTTCACTCCCAGTACAAACCTCAATTTAATTATTACCTGTACCAGTCAGTTGGAAATGGATTTACTCACACCAGAAGATCAGCGGCCTTCCAAGGAAGTTCACATATATGGTCAGATCACTGTAATAAAACACATTCGCCCACGGGTAATGCCAATTATTAATCGTGTTGAGTGTCTTGTGTTTTAAAAATTTTTCTTTTTTTTATTTACAGGATAGCAAAAATTATTTATTATTTATTCTCACTCATCGTTACCAAGTTATGATTTTAACATGTCGTATGTTCAGTGATCAAATACGTATCATTACAAAAGCACCTGGCAATGTGTCTACATCTGGGTCAATTTACCATTACATCATTAAACAAATAAACCCGTGAACTGAAAGCTTATAATTTCCGTTTAGAAATTCCTAACTAACACATAATAAAAACACGTATATTGACACTAACTGAGAAGGAGATAAAATAAACTGCTATACCCGGCTTTTTCAGTGATCAGTAAACTTTCCACTGTGCTAATGTGGATTTTGATGAAGTGAGTGAGACATTAACAATCATTAAAATGTTCCAAGTTGTCAACTTGTCACCGTGTTACTGTTCCCCCTTTTTTTTTTCTGTCCTATACAGGTTACTCCCTTAACAGTACGTTTAACAAAAACCACGACAAAAAAAAAAAAAAAATCCTGTCTATGAGTGACCACCGAGTAAAGGAAAACGGATTGGTGTTGTTTCATGTACTGCCCAACAAATTGGTATAGTTTCGGCTCAAGATCTATTCTATTCGGAAATAGATACAAAAAAACTTGTACAGTTTTCAAAAAAAAAAAAACTTTAGAATATGAAGTAGCTTGTTTGAATATAACCCCTTTGGGGTATGGACTTAGTAGCAGTGGGTTTGTGGACTGATATTTCTGCTGTGGTTGTAACACTACCCAACTTACAACTTTGTCACACAGAAAAGTTAGGTGACTAAATTATACGTCGAACGATATTAATGATCACCTTTGAAGACATTTACTATTTACTGTGTGTGTGAAGAAAAATTATACATAATAAAATATTATAATACAAAAATATTGTGACGACGAAAGTTTAATGTCTGGTTACAAACAATATCTATGTGGAAAAACTATGATATGTATTGTAAAAAAAAATATGTTAAAAGAAAACAAAAAAAAATCTATTGTGTGCGTAAAAAAAAATTAAATCGATTAAAAAGAAAATTACCGTGTCTTTGTAGAAACAAAAATGAATTGTACATTGTTGTTGTTTTGTCTGCGCTTTTGTACATAAATGCTCAACCATACGAGAGAACCCCGGAAAGATGAACCGACGCCACTCACCATTCATTTAGCATTATATTCCGACGTGGCCATCCCGCAAATGACCATGGTTCAACAAATATAACACAACGTGTTGCAGTTATTAAATAGTCTATACAGGTAGGTTCAGTTGAATATTTTACAAATTCAGATTATTCCAAAGAATTTTTTCTTTCTTTTTTTCATGAACTAACATCGCGGTGTGATGTTACATTATTATTGATCTAACTTTCCTTCTAACCACGTTTGTTTGCCTAACACCACCGGGAGTGCTAACAAGCAAACGGATGAAGGTAGTAAACAGTATAATAAACGCCCTCACAATTGAAGCAAAGACAAAAACATTGTTTACCAAATAAACGATGCATTATCCGGAAGTTCACCCTTATCAGGTTTATCCTGGACAACCGCATCCAATCTTGTGCCATCATCCAATTAATGGCGCGTCATGTTTGGATTATTATCACTAATACATTTCTTTCTATTATCACATACTTTCTTAAACTGTCCCACAAACTAGGGACAAAAATATATTCAACGGTAGGCCATCCCCGGTTCTCCTGAATAACCAAAAAACAACACACAAAAACAAATATTAACACCAACTGTATTTCAACTTCATAAAACACGAAAAATTAAAAGATTTGATATTGGCCCGTTGTACGTACCTCGACAACAGGTATGCTTCTTTCCTTACTATCAAGATGACAATTTATAGGTGAGTAAGTCAACAATTTCATTCACTAACCACAATACTCTAACCATAATTAACTAACGGTCACATTATCTCCTTACAAGCAGATGATTGCTTGCATCGGAATACCGATCACATCCCTTCTGCAGATTATTCTGACGGGAAGTATATATTCCAAAATAAAAAAAAACCGGTACTTTGTTAAGATTTTCTTTATTTCTTTTTTTTTTTTTTTTTAGGTAGTATTTCACCGATGAAAGGATTGGTTTAAGTCAAGATTGGTGGATAATAATGGAGGAAGCTAAAACTATATCACAGGTTTGATCAGAGTAAATGGTACTTTCCACGAGACAATACATCACACCAATAATTGCACTAATAAATAGTATAAAAGGGACTGCACGAACAAGCAACAAAAATATACACGTAAGTAAAAATATTGCACTCGACTCTCGTAATTGCATGATCCTTAAAACTAGTATCACAGATTATTGTTTTATGTCTTTCGCGTGGAAAATACCAATACTTTTGCCCTGAATAGTTTCTATTTCATACATATTATTGCCTATCACCTTCCGAACTCTACATTTCCTGAACTTTGGCGCAAATTTGGCATTAAAATTTTTCTTAAAGTCACTTTGGACGAAATTTCGGAGGAATATTTCTTGATTAGGTATGAACCGCACCTCTCTACTACGTTTATTATATTGTTTTTCGCCTTTTTTATATGCTTTATGCAAATTTTCTTTTATCGATTGTCTTATTAACTGTAAATTATCTTTTCTTTCTAGGATGTCAATTTCTGCGTCACCTAAAGCTTTTAATTTTCTGGCCAACTCATAGTCCGGTCCAGAATTATACATTTGCTGACCAAATAAAGCAAAATACGGACTTGTACCTATAGCCTCGTGTATGGAACTACGTAATGAGCATTCAATACTGGATAAATGGCTGTCCCAATCACGATGGTTGCCCTTAAGATAAGCCCGGATACCCGCCAACACAGATTGGTTCACCCTCTCAGAGGCATTAGACTGTGGGGCATGCACAGCTGTTTTCACATGATCTACTTTGTATGCTTTAATCATCTGCTGAAATTCTTGTGAAACAAATTGTTTCCCATTATCGGAGTGTATTTTCTCTGGCGTACCAAAGGTGTTGAAGATATAACTCACCAAATAGTCAACAACCTGCTTCGAGGTCGCCTCACGCATCGGTTTTAAAAATACAAATTTAGAAAAATGATCTAAGACTACAAACACGTACGCATTGCCGGATTTCGAGCGTGGATATTTCCCTAAAAAATCTAAATATAGTTTTTGAAAAGGGCGGTAAGTAATAACCTCATTCCCCATCCTCGGTCGCATTTCAAAATTTGAAGACTTCGATTCTTTACAAATTCTACAATTCTGTATATAAATTTTTACATAATTTACCATTTTAGGCCAATAATAAAATTGCCTGATCCTATGCAGCGTTTTCGAAATCCCTCCGTGCGAAGCTGTCTCTTCATCATGATATTTGGAAATAATTGTCGTTATTAAATTTTCCGGCACCCAGAGCTTCCATTCCAGACCGCTATCATCTTTGGAAAATAAAGCTTTCTTGTAAATTATACCATCTTTAACCCTCAAGTCAGGTAAACGTGATTTGTTTTCTTCTACGGTACGTACTATTTCTCTATATTCTTCTGAATCAAATTCTGTAGTTTCAAAACCTAATAAATTAACTTCCTCCACTTCTAGATTTTCGACGGCCCTGGACAACATTTCTGCCACCACATTTTCGGAACCCTTACGGTGCTCGATATGGAAATTATACGCTTGGAGCTGGAGTGACCAACGCGCTAACCTACCGCTCAAATCTTTGAGGCTCATTAGCCATTTTAAGCTTGCATGGTCGGTAATTATGGTGAACTCCATAAGCTCGATATATGGTCTAAATCGTTTGACCGCCAGTACTGCCGCTAAGCATTCCTTCTCTGTTACGGTGTAATTTTGTTGCGCGCCATTTAATTTCTGTGAGTAGAAAGCAATGGGCCTGTCATTATTTCCTTCATCCTTCTGAAACAACACCGCACCAACACCAATATGTGAGGCGTCGCATTGTACATAAAAGGGACGTTTAAAGTCTGGATGGACTAAAACGGGTGCTGTTGTCAATGCCCTTTTTAACTCGTAAAATGCTTGGAGTGCTGCATCTGTCATACGAAACTTTATACCCTTCTTTAATGTGTCACTTAAGGGAGCAGACATAACGGCAAAATCTTTGATAAAACGCCGATACCAACCGGCAGTACCCAAGAAACTACGGACCTGTCTTGGCGTCTTTGGTATGGGTATTTTTTCAATGGCTTCAATTTTCCCCGGGTCAGTGCGAAGAGTTCCTCCCCCTATCACAAAACCAAGGTATTTTAATTGCTTGAAACAAAATATACTCTTACCCATTCCTATTGTTAAATTTGCTTTACTTAAGCAGGATGCCACTTCTTTTAACAACAACATGTGGTAATCAAAATCTTTAGAGATAACAAGCAGGTCATCTAGGTAAATGAAAACATTATTCTTTAACCTCTGTGGGATAACTTTATCCATGAGCCTGCAAAGTCTTTGTGCCGCATTGCAGAGCCCAAAAGGCATCACCGTATATTGGTAATGTGGCCTTCCCGGAATAGTGAACGCGGTTAATTCTCTACACTTGGCCTCTAAGCCAATTTGCCAAAATGCGAATTTGAGATCGACACTGCTGATGTATATCGTCTCATCTATCCTGCTGAGGATTCCTTCGATATTTTGTATCGGATAAGCATCTTTAATTGTGAGATCATTGAGTCTTCTGGCATCTAAACACAGGCGATTTTTACCCGGTTTACAAACAAGTGTTACCCGATTGTTCCAAGGGCTGTCACTTTCTTCGATGACTCCTAGCTCTAACATCTTATCAATCTCTTCATACAGCAGCTCTTGCACCTTTGGAGACACTGGGTAATGTCTTTCCTTGAAAGGTACTGAATTCGGAAGGAGTTGAATATCGTGGATCTCCAGGTGAGTTTTACCCAAACCATCCTTTTCAAATGTATCAAATAAATTTTTAATTTCATTTAGCTTCTGTTCCTGTCGCGTATTTAATTTATGTTGTTCGGGCTCCTGATTGGGTATGGGTTCCAGGCTAAGATTTATTCTGTCCATATCTACCTCATCTATCTCTAAAACATCTGGAGCTAAATTAAACATACGCCAGAAATCAATCCCTAAATAGGCTACCTGCTCCAAAGACGGACATAAATAAAAACGTATCTTGTGCCCTTGTCCCCGATACTTCACCGTTAGAAAAATCTTTCCAATCACTCTATGTGCCCTTCCAGCCGCCGTGAATACACTTGTATTATATCTGTCCGCCTTGACACCTATCTGCTTTAACAATTCATCACACCCCCTTCCTAACAGACTTACGGATGCACCAGTATCTAATAACCCCTTTATTTTTTTATTTTCCAGGAAAACCTCCGCAAAAACTCGAGGATCTCCGTTATCTACCGCTTCGACTGAGGATATGATTGACTTTCTAGCTGACCTCCTTTCCTTATAACGTGTCCTGGCTTTATGAACTCTGGCTGTAATATTAGCGGTTGTGATACTGTCATCCTGATTAAATATTCTATTCCTGACTGCTACATAATTCTTTAATCTTTCTTCATAAGACGTGTACGCCCGTTTATTCTTTATGTTGGGTAATGCATTGGAACTATGGTGTTTATATAAAATACTAACGTTTTTATTTTGTTGCAGATTTTCTGTCATTGTACCTATACATCAGGTGTTACTGATGTTTGTGTGGAGCGCGACTCCCCCGAGTTCGCCACGCTCCTTCGCCTGTTTCCCTGGTTGCAATTGGGGCATTTGGGAGTTATGGTTCGCTCCAAACCACATTTGAAACAAAAAATGTTTCGAACAGTCGCCTCACACTCCATGTAAGTATGGCCTGGTAATCTGCAGTTCCAGCATTTCAATTCCCCTCTCTCACGCTGAGTTAAAGCATTGACTACAACCACATCATTGCCATCCGTTATTGGTGACATTTCGTCATAAATTTCATTGACATGTTGACGGTTTGGGAATCGCGCATTTTGTTGCGGTGGGACTGACCTGACCTCACGTTTAGGGAACCGTAGTTCGATTTCTCTACACTCTTCCCTCAACTGTTCAATGCTATAAATCGTCATGGGATAAATCATCCTAGCCAAGTTCTCCTTAAGATTTGCTTTCACTATTTTGATCATTTCGTAATCTGGAATTGGGGTACGAAGCCTTGCTCGTAGGGTCAACATAGTGTGAAAGTAAGCATCTATTGACTCACCCACTTGCTGCTTCTTTTCTAGCAATTCCCTCATTACCTCGAAATCTGTTCTAGTGGATTGATATTGTTTCAAAAGGCTGAAACGCAAAGTAGGCCAATCCAAGGGAGTGTTATTGTTTTGCAAATCTAACTGACTTCCATTATTTCTTGCATTTACTGAGTTATTATACATTTGTACATACAACCAATACCAATCCTTTGGATGTCCCCTTAATAATATGTGAAAGTCACGCAATACCTCCTTCCATGGAATTGCATAATGGGCCTGTAAATATTCTATGCGAAATATGAAATCTTCAATTGTGGGACTACGACCACCATCAAAAATTAAATTCCACTTATCGATTCTAATATTCCCCTCTACCGGTTCTACATTTTTCATTGCTATTTCATTGGTAAAAACTAGACCTGTAGTTAGAATGTTTGAAAAACGACCTTCTTCTGCAACCCTACTTCTACCATTCGTGTCCACAGATGTTCGTTTTTGTGGAATTTGCTGATTGGCATATGTTGGTAAAGTTGGATTATTACAAGGCAAGGTATTATATTGATAGGTATTCGGTGGGCGATTTTGCTGGTAATTAACAGCTCGAACCTGTTGAGAAATATTTGGTTGAACATTTTGGTAGTTAGACGGAAGATTGGGTGGGTTCGCATTGGGTTGAAATTGTTGAAAATTATTCGGTTGGTACTGTGTTTGGGAGGTACTAGGTGGTAGTTGATAACCCGGAATTCCTTCCCTCCTACCACATTCGATTTCCTGTCCTGACCTACTACTTCTTCCTGACCTGGTTTCGAAGGGGTTTTCCGCCAAATTTCCACCCCCTTTTAAAGGTTTAATTACCTCATTGACGTCGTTCATGAAACTTTTGAAACCTTCTTTCATAGTATTTAGAACCCAGCTAGACATTTCCATTCTAATGCTTTCACTTGCTTCTTTCAAAGCACTACCGATAACCTGCCTCAGTTCCGATGGAACAGGTTGGTTCTTTTCCACTTCGTCACCTTCCGACATATCGAGTAAGTCCCTGTCTAAATTCGGTTCCGCTCGCGACCTAGCTTCATTTATAGTTGCAGCTAAGTCTGCTACATTTGGATTTTCATAAATTGAAGCTCTCCTGGGAGATGTATTTTCTATATTTTGCTGTCTCTGACCATCAAACTCCGAAGACCTCTGCGTTTTACGTTTCTTTTCGGATTCGCTTGCAATGGGAGTGCGTTGGACTATTGATTTTCGCCCTACCACAAATTGTTCACTACTCTGTTTTTCAGCTGACATTGTGACGAGTCAATGAGTAATTATAATTGAATACAAAAATCACACGAATCACAAACATATACAAAAATTGACAAATTTCAAAATAATGAATAATTAATAAAGTATAATAATATGAAAAGTTTAATTGTTAATTATTTATATATTTTATATTTTTAGGTGTGTTAACATACAACGTATATTCGGTGACACATATAAATTTTGACAAATTAAATATTTATCCTTAATGCTAGCTTCCTTGAAATCTATATCACAGTTCCATTATATTGCACAGTAAAAACAAATTTTGAACAAAAAATGTAAAATGAAAACCCACCCTTATTAACCTATATTGCATCTATCCCTTATCAAACAGTGCTACATATGCTCTGCTTTTGACATAAGGCCACTGTTTTCATTCTTTTTTTTTTTTTTTTTTCAATAAAATAAAGCTACATTGAATCTATTTTAGTCAACGGTCTTTATTTTACTTCTATTGTAGCTAAAAGTTGGAAACGGTAAGTACAAAATAAAACAGACATTAAAACACAAAAAAAAATCGCTTTGCACAATTATTTGCTAATCTTTCCTCATACTTCCCATGACTTTCATGCAATTGCACAATTATTGGTAATGTACAAGCCACTTATATCCTGAGAAGTCTTTGGGAAGATTAGCAAAATAATTTCCGTTTTCATTTGGGCGCCATATTGTTGCATTACCCCTAGGTGGATTTACCGGACGTGATGATTTGGCCGACTAGCTCACGAAGACAGGGGGGGGGTACCGACCTGTCACTCCCGGTCTAGGGTTAACAATAAAATATTTTTAAAACTACAAACAAAAAACTTCATACACAAAAATATCCACTAACTAATAAAACAAAAAAAAAAAAACTAACATCCTCATATTTAAAAAGGAAACTCAAGGAAACTCCTTTAGTACAACGGACGGACAAACCTGCACAATAAACGGACTGTAATACAAGCACCATGAGGACAAAGGATGGTGTAGTCCCCCTAGCTGCCCACCCAACCATGGTAACCACTTTACAAATGTCGGATGATTACCCCACAAACAAACACTGGTCACCTACATATACTCGCTTTAACACACCACGGAAACACTTTAGCCAGACATTATCTCATTAATGTTCAGCCAGAAGACAACATTAGAAAAATTTATATTAAAATTTACAAAAAAAATTTTATTAATAAAGATGGTTCAAAAATTTATAGAATAAATAACGATAAAAGAGAACTGTATGAACAACAAACTAATAATATATTTTATACAACTATCGCTTAAAATATAGGTAATAACTATAAAAAAAATTTTAACAATAAAAAAACTTAACTATACTCCCAAAAACAACTAAGGACTTCCCTGACCCTTAAATTTGGCCTTTGACAATTTAATTTTATTACTGCACCTAAGTGAGAGAGCTCTCTAAAATGGGCACGTGGGAACGGTTACAATACACCCGCCTAATAACACAAAAAAAAAATACCACTAGGGAAAATTTCCTTCAATGAGTCTTGGGCTCACAAAAAAAACTTATTTTCTAAGATAGTAATGCGATAAACACAAAAAAAAAAAAAAAACACTACTCTTAAACTACATTTACTTATAATCACAATTTGTACCTACTGAAAATACCTTTTTATTTTTTTTTTTTTTTAACTTATATCAAAAGAACTATTATCGTTACTTGTTTAATAGTAAATCCTGATGAACAATTCAGATTGTGAAAAGTGTAACATGTTATTCTAATTTCCTCACCAAACTCGCGTTTTTTTTCTTTTTTGGTTTTCAAAATTCTTTAAATTTCACACAAATTTAATTGGAAAGGACTCACCCACTAATCATTCCGTATTTGAATTATTATTTTACAGCTTACTGATTCCGCTGTCCACAAAAAATTTTAGCACACGGTTTTTTCTCTTTTTTTTGTTGATGACTTCTTTATTAATATTAAGTTTTGGGATTAAGGATGAGAATCCCCTTTGCTGCTTGAAATGTTTCCTTTCGGCTATACCCAAACGGTTGGACCACCACCAGCAGATCACAGGTGGATTTAGCCTTCCCGATATTTCTACTATCTCCACGTAGTCCTCCAGCAACAAAACTGGTGAGTCCTTTCCCTTCGAATAAAATATTCAAATAATTCCATAAGTTTTTTTTATCAATAAATCCTACACACTGGTTTCTGACTTACCCTTAGAATAAAACTATTTAAACTTGGAAGATCCTTGATCTATAAATCCTGGCAGGATGTTACTTAGCCAAAAAAAAACGGCTCACAACAGTTTCTATTTTTATGATTGCACTTTAATAATTTAAAGTTATATTTTTATAACTTTGCCACTTTCCACTACTCCGTGTACTCTGTTACCTTACGGAAGTCACAGTAACAATGCTGCAGTCCTCCTCAAATTCAAATCGCTAAGCTGCCATGCAACTTCCATAAAACTAAATGCTGCCTATTACTTCCATTGACCGCTATTCTTTTTATCATCTCATTCTATCTAATATGCGTAATATTTATAATGTAAGCTTTCCTGCTCTAACCACCTAGCTTAATGTAAACTAGTTTATGTTGGTTCAACAACCTACAATACCTTGACCTTGAACTAACTTTTTTTTTCTTTGTTAACCATTCTATCTTATCACTAACCTATGTACCTCATCGAACCAATTTTCCCATTTTTACATACAAACAATATATTTAACGACACTAACGTTAGGGAAAACGGTTCTCTGGGGTCAATAGCCTCTATAGACTTGGCCTTGAGCGATCATTGCCCTATTTCGGCCTTCATTTCGGCCAAAATAGTGCTGTCTTATTTGGCTGAACTACCAGGGTAACATAACTTTTGGCAAGTAACCGTTATTGCAAAATATCATATTATTGTTATTGTTTACTTCGTCATTATACCATTTTTTATTTTGATATTTCTCATTATGTTATTATTTATTTCATTGTTTCTCGTGTCTCATTCTCACTCATCTGAAATCAAAACAATAACAGCTGATCACAACCCAGCGAACATTAGTGATCATCAACCAGCACAACACCCGCTACAATCTTTTAATTTATTTTAGTTCAAAATATTCAATTTAAAAATCAGGATTTGTAAAAGAATTTTGGTAAAAAGAATTTATAAAATTAACAATTTGTAGAGAATTTCTTTTGATTTAGGTGATTTTAATTTAATTCAAAATATTTAATTAATATTTGCAAAAATTATAATTTAATATTTAGGTAAAAAGAGTTTTAACACTTCGTGATTTTAATTCAAAATATTTGTAAAAATTATAATTTTAGGTAAAAAGAACTTATAAAATTAACACTTTGTAAAAATGATTTTAATTTGATTCAAAATTGTGAACATTTATTTTAGAATTTGTATTTTGGTGAAAAATTAACACTTTTTAGAAAATTTTATATGAATTTAACATTTATGAATATTAACTTTAGAATTTGTGTAAAATTAACATTTTAAACTTACAGCAGAATTGTTGATTTCATTTTATTGTCCTCTGTGTTGCAGTTTCTTCCTTCTAAGGGATTGTAGTTTTCTCCTTTGGTATTTGCTGGAATATGCAGCTACTTTTGGTTTTTCGTCTGATAAAATTTGGTTAATGGTTTTGTTGTATCTTGGGTGTTCCAAGTGCTCTTTAGGTGATTTTTGTTATCAATTTTACACTACTTGAGTGTTTCGTTGCAGTATTTGAGTGTCGTACTGTTTATGTGTTTTAATTATTATTTTTAATTTTTACACTACTCGAGTATCGCACTGTTTATGTGTTTTTATACCCTCCACTCCAGTGTGCAGAGGGTATATATAAGTTTGTCATTCCGTTTGTAATAATTAGAAAAAAAAATTTGGACCCCATAAAATATATATATTTGTGATCGTTATAACAACCGGAGTTGATATAGCGATGTCCGTCTGTCCGTCTGTCCGTCTGTCCGTCTGTCCGTCTGTCCGTCTGTGGAAATCACGATGACGGCATCAATCGGGCAGCTAGGATGCTCGTTGGCATAAAAAATGATTCATTAACATCCTGAAAAGTTTGCTATTTAAAATCGTCCAAATCGGTCGGTTAGGGCCCGAGATTTGAATGAAGAACTAAAAAAAGTCTTGAAAAAATATAATTTTCTATGTTGTTCTTGTCACGATCACGCCCTCAATAGGATAGCTAGGGTGATAATTTTTAGTGAGAATGATTCACCAAATTCATGGGAAGATTTCTACTTCAAAAATCATTAAAATCGGTGGAACAGGTCCAGGTAAATCTATGAAAAATTAAAAAAAAAAATGAAAAACATGATGTTTCCATATTGTTCCTGTTGTTATTCTAAATGTTGCATTGTTGTCATAGCTGGACTTGTTGTTTTTGTGGTCGTTGTGGTAATAATGTAATAAAAACAAACCCTTTGTACATTTTTTTGTGAACTCTGGTAGAAAATTTTAAAAGTTTCCATTGTTTTGGCATCACTAAAAAAATTTGTTAGATCATTTCTGTCATTGCCACGAGCCTGCATGCAAAATTTCAGATCGATTGGCTCACGGGAAAGGGGCTAAAAATCGATCCAAAATTTTGTCGACAAGCAGACACTACCAGTTAATATAAAGGCAGTAAATAAAGGGAGTAAAAGTTCACCAATAATTTAAAAAACAAATTTTTATGTATTAATTTATTTAAAGAAAAAAATAATTAAATGAAATAGTAATAATAATAAAAAAAAATAATATACAATACAAAAAAAAAAGAATATATAAATAAAATAAAATAAAAATAAATGCATTCATAGCATTATAATACATATAAAAGGTCAATGTTTTCTAACCGTAACCGTAACGAGTCAGTTGTTTTTTTTTTACATGAAAATCGTTTAAAACAGTTACCGAACGTAACCGGAACGTCCCAATACTTTTCATGTGAAAAAAGGCTGACACGTTACGTAACAGTTACATGTCGCTAACTTGTTCTTTACACAGGCTACTGCTTTTGGAGCCAACTTCAAGTCTATTTATATAGTTTCGTAAGCATAACTGAAAAATGGTTTCTATTATTTTTTGCTGTAAGTAATAAATTATAAATATACTGAATTTGCAAACTAAAATGGATACATATATTGGAGGTGCTTTAATACAAAAGAGTTAACGAAACAAAATCAAAAAAAAAAAAACAACTCTACAACATCAACAATGGCAGTCATATGTTCCCCAAATAGAAAAAAAAACTGCAAGTGTGTTTTGTTGGCTACAAGACAAAAATAGTGTTGACAATATAACAAAATATGTAAAAGAAGTTAGTGCTATGAAATATTTTATTTTGTTTAAAAAAAAAATCGCAAAATGAAAGGCTATAATTCCATTAATAATCAAAAGGCGTTAAACTAATTTATTTATTTTTACGTTGTACTAATGCATTTTAAATAAGTAAAAGTAATTGTATATTTAAATAAAAATGCATTTGTATTATATGTTGCTGTCGTATTCAGAAAAATCAAGTAGCTGACTATACGACTACAAATGCTGCTGCCAGCAGTCGTCTATGTGTTTCATTCATGATGTTGCATTTTTTTGCGAGCAATACTTACATATATTCTAAATAAAGAAATAATAGTTCTTTTCATACTGCGAAATCTATACAAATATATGTACAAATACTATATGTCAAATTTCAAATTTGCAATAATTGATACATTTTTGAAAGAAAATTGTATAATATGAAATGTCTTTAATTTATTTCATAGAAAACAATTTTTTGAGGTGCGTGGATTTTCCATATTTACTGTTTTACTATTTTCGTAATGAGGTTAAATGAGTTAAAAAGAATTTAAAATATTTGAAAATATTAGGTGAGGATCCTCAAGATGTAATATACGATCGGTCTAAAACTTTTCACTTAGAGCCACAGTTAAATTCGAAACAACAAAAACCCATATATTTTGTGCATAAAGTTTAACATTAAATGTGCTTTTCTAAAATGTCTATATATTTTTCTCATTCATTTCTGACCATCTTCAATGTAAATTTACCAAAGTTTTTTTTATTGCAATATGTATATAAAACTTAAAAATTTAATATTTTTTATTGTGTATTAACTTATTATTCTGCGATTTTCATTACATCACAAAATGTTACAAATTGGCACTACTGTTTCAAAAACAGAAAACTTCTAAATCAGTTGAAAACAGTTGATCTGTAAAACTGTGTGTGAAATTGTGTCAAATAAAATTACAAATATTAATAAATATAATAATACATATATATATATTTTATTAATTTTGTTAAGAATTAGCACAAAATTGATTTTCCATTTTGCATTTCATTTATAAAGAATTCTGCCATATTTTGTTAAAGGGAAAATCCATTTTTGTTACATTAAAAAAAACAGACTTGCATTTAATTTTTCCGTGACTGCCTCAATAATTGCGTAGATGCCACCACAATATTTTTTCTAATTAAAACAGTTGATCTGTAAAACTGTGTGTGAAATTATGTCAAATAAAATTACAAATATTAATAAATATAATAATACATATATATATATTATTAATTTTGTTAAGAATTAGCACAAAATTGATTTTCCATTTTGCATTTCATTTATAAAGAATTCTGCCATATTTTGTTAAAGGGAAAATCCATTTTTGTTATATTAAAAAAAACAGACTTGCATTTAATTTTTCCGTGACTGCCTCAATAATTGCGTAGATGCCACCACAATATTTTTTCTAATTAAATATTAACCAATATCTAACTAGAATTATGATTTATTCTGACTAAAAAGTTCCAATTAAAAGTTATTCATCCCAATTATGAATATTCTCAAGGAATTTCTTTCTCACGGAAAATACATTTCTCGAGAAAAAAATTCCTCCAATTATAAATTCCGCGTGAACAAAAAATGATTAACTGGCATCATCGAATTTCGAAGCCACTTGCTTTGCTTATTGACAATTTATTTTCTATTTTTTGTGTGTGTTCAAACGACCCTACAATAAATGTCCCAATAAACATTTTTGTTTGCTATCAACTTGAGGTGCATTTGAGATCAAATACATTTCTCAAATCTCCAGCGTTAATTCTCAAATGCCCTCAATAGTTCGAATATAGTCTTCTCAACTTAAAAGGCACATTTTTATATGGCGATTTTCATAGTTATCAAATTGAGAAATTTGTGATTCTCAACTTGATAGCAAAGAAATATTTCCAATCGGTATCAAATGGAAGGTACGGAATTGCCATATTAAAAAATATTATACTAATTTTAGAAATGAAAACAATGTACTTATTTTAATGTTTCAATTTAATTTCATTATATATTTAACATTACTATGTACATATTTAACATTAAATGTACATATTATGTACATTTTTTAAAATCTAGAATTAAAAATAAATGAATTAATTAGTTGTACATTTTTTGAAAAATTCGACAAAAAGCAGAAATAATTAAAAATATATCAATGATTTATTTGTACTTTTTTGGCATTTTTTAATTTAATTTATTATTTATGACATATTTAAATAATATCTCAGACTTAACACAAATCGTATTCAAGTTGAAAAAATGTTTGGTCTCAAGTGGAGAAAAGTGTTGGATATCTAATTGAGAGTAAAAATGTTTCTCAAAGATTGGAAAAAATGTTAAGTCTCAACTTGATGTCAAGTTGAAAGCAAACAAGGAGAAAAATTGTTCAACCCAAGTTGAGAATTACATTTGACATCAATTTAAGAACTTAACTTTTCTCCAACATTGGAGAAATAATATTTCAATGCATACTGGGGAATGACCGAAACTAACACATAAACAGTTTTTTCCTATTTGAAAAACATATGACTGTCATTGTTGCTGTTGTAGAGTTGTTATACCCTCCACTCCAGTTTGTCATTCCGTTTGTAATAATTAGAAAAAAAATTTTGGACCCCATAAAATTTATATATTTGTGATCCTTATAACAACCGGAGTTGATATAGCGACGTCCGTCTGTCCGTCTGTGGAAATCACGATGACGGCATCAATCCGGCAGCTAGGGTACTCGTTGACATAAAAATGATTCACTAACATCATGAGAAGTTTGCTATTTAAAATCGTCCAAATCGGTCGATTAGGGCCCGAGATTTGAATGAAGAACTAAAAAAGTCTTGAAAAAAAAATAATTTTCTATGTTGTGCTTGTCACGATCACGCCCTCAATAGTGCACCTACAGTGATCATTTTTAGTGGGAATGATTCACCAAATTCATGGAAAGATTTCTACTTCAAAAATCATTAAAATCGGTGGAACAGGTCCAGGGAAATCTCTGAAAAAGTAAAAAAAAAATGAAAAACATGATATTTCTATATTTTTCTTGTTGTTATTCTAAATTTTGCATTGTTTTCATAGCTGGACTTGTTGTTTTTGTGGTCGTTATGGTAATAATATAACAAAAACAAACCCTTTGTACATTTTTTTATCAACTCTGGTAGAAAAATTTAAAAGTTTCCATTGTTTTGGCATCACTAAAAAAATATGTTAGATCATTTCTGTCATTGCCACAAGCCTGCCTGCAAAATTTCAGATCGATTGGGTCACGGGAAAGTGGTTAAAATCGATCCAAAATTTTTTCGACAAGCAGACACTACGAGTTAATACAAAGGGAGTAAAAATTCACCAACATCTAAAGCAAATAATGCTAAAATACCTAGTTGTTAATAAAAAAAAACAATTGGGCAATTCACAATGGGTAATGTATCGTTGTATCTCTTGTATCGTGTATCACTTTACAATAGTGTAAAATTGTTGTTGGTAATTTTCACTGAAAAATCTGATACACGATCCAACTTCATTTGCTATGTTTTGTAAATGTTGTATATTGTATCATAACATATCAGTTCCAAGTGAATGCCAGTTTTTATGAAAAAAAAAAAAAACAAATACATAGAATATTATCAGCATAAATAATTATAAAATAAAATATGGCAAATAATGCAAATAACGCAAATACATCGATAAGTTTATTTATATAAAAATTAATGTTTATATTTTTAGTATGTATTTTCTCTTTCAGTACCAACCAAAACATTTAACATTTTTTTTTTTTCATTATAAATTAAAATGCAAGAGGTACGTAACTAAAACTCCAGGGTATATCTCACGACCAAAAAGCAAACACTGACAAGTGTTTTCTCTTATACAAAATAGCAGAAGCGACGAAGCGATCTTTCCTCGTTGGATCGAAAATTACTAAAGAAAGCGTTTTACAATATGAAAATACAACTGGGTGTTCACAACAAATGATTGTATTGTGTATTTCAATACAACATACAATATACAACACCTGTTGTGAATTGCCCAAATGTAAATTTAGCAAAAAAATGTATGTATTAATTTATTTAAAGAGAAAAACACAAAAATAACGTTTGATGTTGTATTTTTTGTGTGTAATATTTAAATATACATACATACACATATTAAATAATACAAATAATGTACATATATTATATATATGTATGTATGTATATTGATAGTAACTGCATGTTAGAAATAAATCGGTTATTTTATTTACATAAAATTCTGCAGTATTTTGTTGTGGGGAAAATACATTTCTTTTGTATTAACAGAGTGTCACTTCATTTTGCTCAGCGTGACTATGCCACAGTAGATGCCGCCATAATTTTTGTTTGTTCTAATTAGCTTTGCAATAGTTATTTCTATTTTAACATGAATGTTAATATTTTCAACTAGATATCATACAGAACAATGTTAAGAGTATACACGGGTTGGTCTTTTATTTCATACGTTTTTTCATTATTCTTTTACAAATATGAACATAAGTTTGGCATATTACCCACCAATCTCACATCACACTGCAAGTTCGAAAAACTCAATACACTCACATTTTTTTTTACTAATACACACACATTTTCCGCAGTGGTCACACTAATGGCACCAAATTTTTCGTGCGAATAGTGGCAGACACTAACGATGATTAATGTTACCCTGTTATAAATTTAATGCAAATTTACTGGATCCTGTAAAATTGTAATTAAAGTTTTAACTTGTTAAATCTATTATAATGATTTATTTTTTGAAATGCGCATACAAAAACGTTTGTTAATTATAGAGCATAAATATTATTAACTATTATTAAAATAATACTAATAATAATAAATGTAAACATTTTCCCTCAAACATGTGCCTGTATAATAAACTTAGTAACTCTACTTAAAATAAAATAAGAGAGAGAAGTATACAAATTTTTTCAAGTTTACGCTTCGACAACATTTTAAAAATGAGATTGCAGTCAGATGTTTGAGCATAAAATTTAATGGCGATGGATTCGACTAATTCGAACAATTTTTCGTTGATAATACGTACACAACGATTTTAGAATTTCAGTGTGATGTGAGATTGGGGGGTTAACTTTTTGTTGTCTTTACAAAATAGAGTTACCGAGTTCGTCAATGAGTTTTTTGCTTACAAAACAGTTCTACATAGTTATATAGAATTATTATTCTGCTTTACCTATAAAATATCTGATTGCGATTACATCTAATTTTTAAAAATTGTTTATAATTAATAAAGCATTATTATTCACATAAATACAAAATTTCACTTTTTAAATTTTCCATTCAAATTTAAGAAAATATCAATTATAATAAAAACTGAAAATAAAATTTCCAATTATAAATTAGAAAATATTAATTGAGTTTCAGAAAATCATATCAAAACGTCGGAAATAATAATTTTAAATTTAGAAATATCTTTACATTTAAAAATGTTTACATTTAAAAGAAATATTGCCATTCAGGAGATATTAATAACTTTTCAGTACCGCGATTCAGTAACTTCTTTTAACGATAGTCGAATTGTAAAAAAAAAGAAAATTGCAAAATTATCAGTAAAATTTTGAAACGATATTCGCTATTGTTAAAGTCAGCTGTTGTTGTTATCTAAACGACAACCATTTTTGTGTGTTTTATCCAATCGATAAAAACTTAAATTTTTAGGTGAAATGTCGTCATACATAAATAAAAATCATGAAATAGTGAAAATATTTTGCTTTAATTAAAAAACTTTTTTATATAAATAAAAAAATTAAATATTCAATTCATTATTTCATTTTCAAATAAATAAACAGAAATATTAGTAAAAAAAATAAAGATATTAAACATAAACATAAAATCATCCTGTCAAACACGAAGTAATTTGTTTTTTTCTATTCTTTGTGTTTTTCGCTTATTTTGACAGAGATGCCACTCCTTTACAATTTAAATAAATAGAAAAACAGATTTGTCGATATTAATTTAAATTCAATGAATTTAAGAAAACCTCAAATGATATTTAAGAATTACTAACATAAAAATTGTTACATAAGTAAACGTAATTTTATGAGAATGTTATTTTTTATATATAAATTTTCACAATTTTTTTTGGATGAAAATTTGAAGTTTTTCAGAAAATAAAGATAACATTAAATTATTTTATTTAAAATGTTTGGGACTTTTCGTTTTTTGCGTTTTTCATCCCTAATTTGATTATTTATTATTATAAATTTATTCTCTATGTTTTCAAAATATGGCAATATTTAAAAAAAAAGTTGAGAGAGCTTTTTTTTTGGTTATTATTTTGTTACTCCATCCGACCTATATGGCCACAATGAAGAAATATTTGGCCAGTTAAAAGAAACTATACAGCCATCTCCAATTAGCACGATTTAATGCATATAGCCACCCTACACAACCATTACCTTTGCAATGGAGGTTAGGGCGAGCTATTTAATTAGCAAAAACTAAATTAAACGAGAAGTTATGTCATATAACCGGAAACGCATGCATATAGGTATATAACCAAAATGCATGCCGATCAGCAACCACGATGACCAAAAAGCAAACACCGAAATATATCCGAAATAATAGAAAAGAAGAAAACCAACCCAAAGAATTTGCTGAAATAATTTGGTATTAAGTTTAACAAATTGTTTACTTTTTCATTTACATTTATTATCAAGACTCAAACCGAGGTGGAGGGTATCAAAGATTCGGCACAGCCGAATTTAACACTCTTACTTGTTATTATTGCTTTTAATTTTTACACTACTTGAGTGTTTCGTTGCACTGTTTATTACTTTTGATTTTTACATTACTTGAGTGCCTCACTGTTTATGTGTTTTTATTTTTACTATTTTTGCTATATTTTTATTTTTAGCACTACCGTGTTCTTATTTGCCACAAAAGGGTTAGCTATACACAAAGTTAATATTAGATGTTCTTAGCTAAAAACGTTTTACTTTGGTGTCACTTTTTCAGGGACTGTTGTTTTATTTGCAACCGTTGGAGTCACTTCTTTAGGGACTGTTGCTTTTTTCGTTGGGCGCCAGTCAATATTTTGTTAATTAAAACACACTTTTTCTTTCGAGTTCTTGACTACGACTGATCTTTATTTTTCAATTTCATTCTTTTTTAATAAAATAATTGCTTACATTCATAAATTAAAGAATGTTACAATACAAAACTGCAGACTTAGTGTCAGCAGTTTTATTGTCATTAAAATATAAAAGTAAATTTAATTAGTTAATTTTTTTGTTGTTATTAATACAAATGAGTTTATTTCCTATTGCGACACACATTGTCATGTGAGTCGCAATTGGGTTACATTAGTATGGGGAAAATATAACAAAATAAACAAAAACAAATTACCAATATGAAATTGGCGTGTGCAAGAATATGCAATGTAGGCAGAGAGACTCATAATTGGGAATTTTATAATAAAATATTTTTTGTGTTAACTTATATATTACTATATTATAAGTTCTTTATGTTCCTTCTGTTGAGATATTTAAGTGGCTGATACACGGCATCAAACTGCCGTCAATATATTAGATTGTGTGCGTGTTTTGGTTTGATGGAGGTGACAGACGCTGTCAAACTCGGAAGAATCGGAAGAAAGAGAAAAAAGTAATGAATAATAAAAAAAATGTTGTGTTGCTATTGCCTTAGCAATAGCAATAAAAAAATTCGTATTGCTAATTTTTCACATATTTGTTAGAATATTCCTTATATTTTGTATCCCACAACGCCGGTAAACAACGATACACTTCCAGCAGTTCTAAAATAAAATTCTGCTTCTCCATTTTTCCGTGCGATGTTCACGCCACGCCACGCAACACAAAATGAATATTGACGACTTTTGCTGATAAACGACATCAAACCGCATCAATATTTTAACGAAAATCAAAACGATTTTGATTTTCATCAAACTCACACACAACGTGTACGTGTAACCAAAACACGCACACAATCAAATGTATTGACATCAGTTTGATGTCGTATATCAGCCACTTAAGGAATACAATCATAGAGAAATGTTAGTAAAAACTAAATGGGTCATGTGTGTAATTAAATATAATACAGGTTAATTAAATTGCAAAATTTATATCTAAAAGATTTTTGAAGCAAATTTTAATCTATGAAGTAAATTTACTTTAAATGTAATGGAAAAAATTTAAATTTTTAAGAAATATAATTTCTATGTAATTTTCAAATCAAATTCCAGTATGTACATATTAATTATTATCTTAGTATAGGTATATACTGTCTGTGTAATATCATTTTTCGATAATTTTTTGTTTGTTTTATGTCAGCAAAGAATTTCTTTCTTTTTATTGCTGCCTCGGTCCCTTTGACGATCTCTTTCTATATTCTTCTCTTTCTTAACAATAGTTAATGTTAATAAGTAACTTTCAAGGTGAATTGAAAGTCAATTCAAGAATCTCATTAGAAACAAGTAAGAGTGTTAAATTCGGCTGTGCCGAATCTTTGATACCCTCCACCTCGGTTTGAGTCTTGATAATAAATGTAAATGAAAAAGTAAACAATTTGTTAAACTTAATACCAAATTATTTCAGCAAATTCTTTGGGTTGGTTTTCTTCTTTTCTATTATTTCGGATATATTTCGGTGTTTGCTTTTTGGTCATCGTGGTTGCTGATCGGCATGCATTTTGGTTATATACCTATATGCATGCGTTTCCGGTTATATGACATAACTTCTCGTTTAATTTAGTTTTTGCTAATTAAATAGCTCGCCCTAACCTCCATTGCAAAGGTAATGGTTGTGTAGGGTGGCTATATGCATTAAATCGTGCTAATTGGAGATGGCTGTATAGTTTCTTTTAACTGGCCAAATATTTCTTCATTGTGGCCATATAGGTCGGATGGAGTAACAAAATAATAACCAAAAAAAAAGCTCTCTCAACTTTTTTTTTAAATATTGCCATATTTTGAAAACATAGAGAATAAATTTATAATAATAAATAATCAAATTAGGGATGAAAAACGCAAAAAACGAAAAGTCCCAAACATTTTAAATAAAATAATTTAATGTTATCTTTATTTTCTGAAAAACTTCAGATTTTCATCCAAAAAAAATTGTGAAAATTTATATATAAAAAATAACATTCTCATAAAATTACGTTTACTTATGTAACAATTTTTATGTTAGTAATTCTTAAATATCATTTGAGGTTTTCTTAAATTCATTGAATTTAAATTAATATCGACAAATCTGTTTTTCTATTTATTTAAATTGTAAAGGAGTGGCATCTCTGTCAAAATAAGCGAAAAACACAAAGAATAGAAAAAAACAAATTACTTCGTGTTTGACAGGATGATTTTATGTTTATGTTTAATATCTTTATTTTTTTTACTAATATTTCTGTTTATTTATTTGAAAATGAAATAATGAATTGAATATTTAATTTTTTTATTTATATAAAAAAGTTTTTTAATTAAAGCAAAATATTTTCACTATTTCATGATTTTTATTTATGTATGACGACATTTCACCTAAAAATTTAAGTTTTTATCGATTGGATAAAACACACAAAAATGGTTGTCGTTTAGATAACAACAACAGCTGACTTTAACAATAGCGAATATCGTTTCAAAATTTTACTGATAATTTTGCAATTTTCTTTTTTTTTACAATTCGACTATCGTTAAAAGAAGTTACTGAATCGCGGTACTGAAAAGTTATTAATATCTCCTGAATGGCAATATTTCTTTTAAATGTAAACATTTTTAAATGTAAAGATATTTCTAAATTTAAAATTATTATTTCCGACGTTTTGATATGATTTTCTGAAACTCAATTAATATTTTCTAATTTATAATTGGAAATTTTATTTTCAGTTTTTATTATAATTGATATTTTCTTAAATTTGAATGGAAAATTTAAAAAGTGAAATTTTGTATTTATGTGAATAATAATGCTTTATTAATTATAAACAATTTTTAAAAATTAGATGTAATCGCAATCAGATATTTTATAGGTAAAGCAGAATAATAATTCTATATAACTATGTAGAACTGTTTTGTAAGCAAAAAACTCATTGACGAACTCGGTAACTCTATTTTGTAAAGACAACAAAAAGTTAACCCCCCAATCTCACATCACACTGAAATTCTAAAATCGTTGTGTACGTATTATCAACGAAAAATTGTTCGAATTAGTCGAATCCATCGCCATTAAATTTTATGCTCAAACATCTGACTGCAATCTCATTTTTAAAATGTTGTCGAAGCGTAAACTTGAAAAAATTTGTATACTTCTCTCTCTTATTTTATTTTAAGTAGAGTTACTAAGTTTATTATACAGGCACATGTTTGAGGGAAAATGTTTACATTTATTATTATTAGTATTATTTTAATAATAGTTAATAATATTTATGCTCTATAATTAACAAACGTTTTTGTATGCGCATTTCAAAAAATAAATCATTATAATAGATTTAACAAGTTAAAACTTTAATTACAATTTTACAGGATCCAGTAAATTTGCATTAAATTTATAACAGGGTAACATTAATCATCGTTAGTGTCTGCCACTATTCGCACGAAAAATTTGGTGCCATTAGTGTGACCACTGCGGAAAATGTGTGTGTATTAGTAAAAAAAAATGTGAGTGTATTGAGTTTTTCGAACTTGCAGTGTGATGTGAGATTGGTGGGTAATATGCCAAACTTATGTTCATATTTGTAAAAGAATAATGAAAAAACGTATGAAATAAAAGACCAACCCGTGTATACTCTTAACATTGTTCTGTATGATATCTAGTTGAAAATATTAACATTCATGTTAAAATAGAAATAACTATTGCAAAGCTAATTAGAACAAACAAAAATTATGGCGGCATCTACTGTGGCATAGTCACGCTGAGCAAAATGAAGTGACACTCTGTTAATACAAAAGAAATGTATTTTCCCCACAACAAAATACTGCAGAATTTTATGTAAATAAAATAACCGATTTATTTCTAACATGCAGTTACTATCAATATACATACATACATATATATAATATATGTACATTATTTGTATTATTTAATATGTGTATGTATGTATATTTAAATATTACACACAAAAAATACAACATCAAACGTTATTTTTGTGTTTTTCTCTTTAAATAAATTAATACATACATTTTTTTGCTAAATTTACATTTGGGCAATTCACAACAGGTGTTGTATATTGTATGTTGTATTGAAATACACAATACAATCATTTGTTGTGAACACCCAGTTGTATTTTCATATTGTAAAACGCTTTCTTTAGTAATTTTCGATCCAACGAGGAAAGATCGCTTCGTCGCTTCTGCTATTTTGTATAAGAGAAAACACTTGTCAGTGTTTGCTTTTTGGTCGTGAGATATACCCTGGAGTTTTAGTTACGTACCTCTTGCATTTTAATTTATAATGAAAAAAAAAAAATGTTAAATGTTTTGGTTGGTACTGAAAGAGAAAATACATACTAAAAATATAAACATTAATTTTTATATAAATAAACTTATCGATGTATTTGCGTTATTTGCATTATTTGCCATATTTTATTTTATAATTATTTATGCTGATAATATTCTATGTATTTGTTTTTTTTTTTTTTCATAAAAACTGGCATTCACTTGGAACTGATATGTTATGATACAATATACAACATTTACAAAACATAGCAAATGAAGTTGGATCGTGTATCAGATTTTTCAGTGAAAATTACCAACAACAATTTTACACTATTGTAAAGTGATACACGATACAAGAGATACAACGATACATTACCCATTGTGAATTGCCCAATTGTTTTTTTTTTATTAACAACTAGGTATTTTAGCATTATTTGCTTTAGATGTTGGTGAATTTTTACTCCCTTTGTATTAACTCGTAGTGTCTGCTTGTCGAAAAAATTTTGGATCGATTTTAACCACTTTCCCGTGACCCAATCGATCTGAAATTTTGCAGGCAGGCCAAAACAATGGAAACTTTTAAATTTTTCTACCAGAGTTGATAAAAAAATGTACAAAGGGTTTGTTTTTGTTATATTATTACCATAACGACCACAAAAACAACAAGTCCAGCTATGAAAACAATGCAAAATTTAGAATAACAACAAGAAAAATATAGAAATATCATGTTTTTCATTTTTTTTTTACTTTTTCAGAGATTTCCCTGGACCTGTTCCACCGATTTTAATGATTTTTGAAGTAGAAATCTTTCCATGAATTTGGTGAATCATTCCCACTAAAAATGATCACTGTAGGTGCACTATTGAGGGCGTGATCGTGACAAGCACAACATAGAAAATTATTTTTTTTTCAAGACTTTTTTAGTTCTTCATTCAAATCTCGGGCCCTAATCGACCGATTTGGACGATTTTAAATAGCAAACTTCTCATGATGTTAGTGAATCATTTTTATGTCAACGAGTACCCTAGCTGCCGGATTGATGCCGTCATCGTGATTTCCACAGACGGACAGACGGACGTCGCTATATCAACTCCGGTTGTTATAAGGATCACAAATATATAAATTTTATGGGGTCCAAAATTTTTTTTCTAATTATTACAAACGGAATGACAAACTGGAGTGGAGGGTATAACAACTCTACAACAGCAACAATGACAGTCATATGTTTTTCAAATAGGAAAAAACTGTTTATGTGTTAGTTTCGGTCATTCCCCAGTATGCATTGAAATATTATTTCTCCAATGTTGGAGAAAAGTTAAGTTCTTAAATTGATGTCAAATGTAATTCTCAACTTGGGTTGAACAATTTTTCTCCTTGTTTGCTTTCAACTTGACATCAAGTTGAGACTTAACATTTTTTCCAATCTTTGAGAAACATTTTTACTCTCAATTAGATATCCAACACTTTTCTCCACTTGAGACCAAACATTTTTTCAACTTGAATACGATTTGTGTTAAGTCTGAGATATTATTTAAATATGTCATAAATAATAAATTAAATTAAAAAATGCCAAAAAAGTACAAATAAATCATTGATATATTTTTAATTATTTCTGCTTTTTGTCGAATTTTTCAAAAAATGTACAACTAATTAATTCATTTATTTTTAATTCTAGATTTTAAAAAATGTACATAATATGTACATTTAATGTTAAATATGTACATAGTAATGTTAAATATATAATGAAATTAAATTGAAACATTAAAATAAGTACATTGTTTTCATTTCTAAAATTAGTATAATATTTTTTAATATGGCAATTCCGTACCTTCCATTTGATACCGATTGGAAATATTTCTTTGCTATCAAGTTGAGAATCACAAATTTCTCAATTTGATAACTATGAAAATCGCCATATAAAAATGTGCCTTTTAAGTTGAGAAGACTATATTCGAACTATTGAGGGCATTTGAGAATTAACGCTGGAGATTTGAGAAATGTATTTGATCTCAAATGCACCTCAAGTTGATAGCAAACAAAAATGTTTATTGGGACATTTATTGTAGGGTCGTTTGAACACACACAAAAAATAGAAAATAAATTGTCAATAAGCAAAGCAAGTGGCTTCGAAATTCGATGATGCCAGTTAATCATTTTTTGTTCACGCGGAATTTATAATTGGAGGAATTTTTTTCTCGAGAAATGTATTTTCCGTGAGAAAGAAATTCCTTGAGAATATTCATAATTGGGATGAATAACTTTTAATTGGAACTTTTTAGTCAGAATAAATCATAATTCTAGTTAGATATTGGTTAATATTTAATTAGAAAAAATATTGTGGTGGCATCTACGCAATTATTGAGGCAGTCACGGAAAAATTAAATGCAAGTCTGTTTTTTTTAATATAACAAAAATGGATTTTCCCTTTAACAAAATATGGCAGAATTCTTTATAAATGAAATGCAAAATGGAAAATCAATTTTGTGCTAATTCTTAACAAAATTAATAATATATATATATGTATTATTATATTTATTAATATTTGTAATTTTATTTGACATAATTTCACACACAGTTTTACAGATCAACTGTTTTAATTAGAAAAAATATTGTGGTGGCATCTACGCAATTATTGAGGCAGTCACGGAAAAATTAAATGCAAGTCTGTTTTTTTTAATGTAACAAAAATGGATTTTCCCTTTAACAAAATATGGCAGAATTCTTTATAAATGAAATGCAAAATGGAAAATCAATTTTGTGCTAATTCTTAACAAAATTAATAATATATATATATATGTATTATTATATTTATTAATATTTGTAATTTTATTTGACACAATTTCACACACAGTTTTACAGATCAACTGTTTTCAACTGATTTAGAAGTTTTCTGTTTTTGAAACAGTAGTGCCAATTTGTAACATTTTGTGATGTAATGAAAATCGCAGAATAATAAGTTAATACACAATAAAAAATATTAAATTTTTAAGTTTTATATACATATTGCAATAAAAAAAACTTTGGTAAATTTACATTGAAGATGGTCAGAAATGAATGAGAAAAATATATAGACATTTTAGAAAAGCACATTTAATGTTAAACTTTATGCACAAAATATATGGGTTTTTGTTGTTTCGAATTTAACTGTGGCTCTAAGTGAAAAGTTTTAGACCGATCGTATATTACATCTTGAGGATCCTCACCTAATATTTTCAAATATTTTAAATTCTTTTTAACTCATTTAACCTCATTACGAAAATAGTAAAACAGTAAATATGGAAAATCCACGCACCTCAAAAAATTGTTTTCTATGAAATAAATTAAAGACATTTCATATTATACAATTTTCTTTCAAAAATGTATCAATTATTGCAAATTTGAAATTTGACATATAGTATTTGTACATATATTTGTATAGATTTCGCAGTATGAAAAGAACTATTATTTCTTTATTTAGAATATATGTAAGTATTGCTCGCAAAAAAATGCAACATCATGAATGAAACACATAGACGACTGCTGGCAGCAGCATTTGTAGTCGTATAGTCAGCTACTTGATTTTTCTGAATACGACAGCAACATATAATACAAATGCATTTTTATTTAAATATACAATTACTTTTACTTATTTAAAATGCATTAGTACAACGTAAAAATAAATAAATTAGTTTAACGCCTTTTGATTATTAATGGAATTATAGCCTTTCATTTTGCGATTTTTTTTTTAAACAAAATAAAATATTTCATAGCACTAACTTCTTTTACATATTTTGTTATATTGTCAACACTATTTTTGTCTTGTAGCCAACAAAACACACTTGCAGTTTTTTTTTCTATTTGGGGAACATATGACTGCCATTGTTGATGTTGTAGAGTTGTTTTTTTTTTTTGATTTTGTTTCGTTAACTCTTTTGTATTAAAGCACCTCCAATATATGTATCCATTTTAGTTTGCAAATTCAGTATATTTATAATTTATTACTTACAGCAAAAAATAATAGAAACCATTTTTCAGTTATGCTTACGAAACTATATAAATAGACTTGAAGTTGGCTCCAAAAGCAGTAGCCTGTGTAAAGAACAAGTTAGCGACATGTAACTGTTACGTAACGTGTCAGCCTTTTTTCACATGAAAAGTATTGGGACGTTCCGGTTACGTTCGGTAACTGTTTTAAACGATTTTCATGTAAAAAAAAAACAACTGACTCGTTACGGTTACGGTTAGAAAACATTGACCTTTTATATGTATTATAATGCTATGAATGCATTTATTTTTATTTTATTTTATTTATATATTCTTTTTTTTTTGTATTGTATATTATTTTTTTTTATTATTATTACTATTTCATTTAATTATTTTTTTCTTTAAATAAATTAATACATAAAAATTTGTTTTTTAAATTATTGGTGAACTTTTACTCCCTTTATTTACTGCCTTTATATTAACTGGTAGTGTCTGCTTGTCGACAAAATTTTGGATCGATTTTTAGCCCCTTTCCCGTGAGCCAATCGATCTGAAATTTTGCATGCAGGCTCGTGGCAATGACAGAAATGATCTAACAAATTTTTTTAGTGATGCCAAAACAATGGAAACTTTTAAAATTTTCTACCAGAGTTCACAAAAAAATGTACAAAGGGTTTGTTTTTATTACATTATTACCACAACGACCACAAAAACAACAAGTCCAGCTATGACAACAATGCAACATTTAGAATAACAACAGGAACAATATGGAAACATCATGTTTTTCATTTTTTTTTTTAATTTTTCATAGATTTACCTGGACCTGTTCCACCGATTTTAATGATTTTTGAAGTAGAAATCTTCCCATGAATTTGGTGAATCATTCTCACTAAAAATTATCACCCTAGCTATCCTATTGAGGGCGTGATCGTGACAAGAACAACATAGAAAATTATATTTTTTCAAGACTTTTTTTAGTTCTTCATTCAAATCTCGGGCCCTAACCGACCGATTTGGACGATTTTAAATAGCAAACTTTTCAGGATGTTAATGAATCATTTTTTATGCCAACGAGCATCCTAGCTGCCCGATTGATGCCGTCATCGTGATTTCCACAGACGGACAGACGGACAGACGGACAGACGGACAGACGGACAGACGGACATCGCTATATCAACTCCGGTTGTTATAACGATCACAAATATATATATTTTATGGGGTCCAAATTTTTTTTTCTAATTATTACAAACGGAATGACAAACTTATATATACCCTCTGCACACTGGAGTGGAGGGTATAAAAACAGGCTGGAGAAAGACAATATTATAGATCTATTAATGTCCCTTTCTTTCATTGCTCTCCCGAGTATTACACTTTGCTATACAAAGGTGCATACATAAGTACATCTTGTATTTCTCCGTTACAAGTGTACACTCATATAACTACACTCATTTGGTTGGGCGTAAAATCTGGGGGAATCAAATTTCTAGAATGCTATAATAGGGGAATGTATGCTAGTCAGCAGTTTTCCGACATATGTAGAATTTTTTACCATTTTATTCCTGCTATAACAATTAAATGAAGCTACAATTAAAAACCGTAACATGGTGTGCTTACTGAAATGTAACTTCCGTCAATACATCCCAAAACATTTGGCAATCCGGAAATCTACAATAAAACTGTTGTAATGAAATTTTTTCATAGCAATAGAGATTATTATACTTTTTCAAACTCTTTCGCAACAGCTTCTTTTTCATTGTCTGATTGAGGAAACTTTATTGCTTCCGGCGCTACATATTCCATTGTTACATCTAAGTTGGCATGGGGTTAAGATTAAATTTGAAGTTGATACGGGCGCAGGTGTCACAATCATAAGTCATTCTGATATGAAAAAGTATTTTGGTACATTGCCTTTGGCGAAACCGAATGTAAAACTATACAGTTATTGTAAAACTGAAATTAAATGCATTGGTGTTGCAGTTGTTAAAGTTAAAGTAGAACATACTTTTAAAGAAGCCAATCTCTATATAATTAATGATGAACGTTCAGCTATTTTGGGTAGAGTGTGGCTAAGAAACTTAAGGCTTGACTGGAGAAATATTTTTGAAAGACATTTACCTGTGCAAATCAATAGTACAAGTTCGTCTGTAGATAAAAGTTTGAAAGACGTGCTTCAAAAGTATTCCAAGGTTTGTAGTCCTATGCTGGGTAAAACACAAAATATGCAAGCCACAATAATAATTAAAGACGCTGCCATTCCAAGATTTGTAAAGGCTAGATGTGTACCTTTTGCGCTATTAGATGCCGTTGAGAATGATTTAGACAGGCAAGAGAGTGAAGGTGTTTAGGGCTACGCCAATAGTTGTTGTAAAAAAAGTAACAACGATGTGAGGGACTACAAAGATACTCTTAATCCGGTATTACTCGTAGATGAGCACCCCCTCCCAACGATAGAGGAACTATTTGCAAGTATGGCTGGGAGACAGAAATTCAGCAAAATTGATCTTTCCAGAGCATATCTACAACTCGAAGTGCATCCAGATGACCAAAAGTTCTTGACTTTAAGCACGCATAAAGGATTATACCAACCCACCAGGCTGATGTTCGGTGTAGCAAGCGCACCAGCTATTTGGCAGCGTTAAATCGAACAAATTTTATCCGGAATTCCAGGAGTCTCTGTCTTTTTAGATGACATTAAAATAACTGCTTCTACTGGTGCAGAACATTTGGATAGGTTAGATGAAGTTTTTAAGAGATTAAATAGGTACAACCTCCGAGTAAATCTGCTAAAGTCTAGTTTTCTTAAACCAAGCATAGAATACTGTGGTTATTTAATAGACAAAGAAGGGATTCACAAATTAAAGAGCAAAATTGAAGCTATTCAAAATATAAAAACTCCAACAAATAAAGACGAAGTCAAAGCTTTGGTCGGCCTGATAAATTATTATGGAAGGTTTATGAAAAACCTTAGTTCGGAACTTTATCCAATTAATAAGCTGACGAAGAAAAACGTAACATTCAATTAGAACATAGAATGTAATATAGCTTTGAATCGAATTAAACACCAAATGCACTCTGATATTGTCCTAACGCATTATAATTCAAAGCTGGAACTCATCTTGGCTGTCGATGCTAGTCCGGTTGGTGTAAGAGCAATTCTGAGTCATAAAATTCCTAATGGATCGGAAAAACCGATTCAATTTGCCTCTCAAACGTTGTCAACGGTGCAACAGAGGTACAGTAAGCTAGACAAAGAAGCTTATGCATTTATCTTCGGTATTAAAAGATTTGTGCAATATTTGTGTGGAAGAAAATTTACTTTAGTTACTGGTAATAAACCAGTAGTCCAGATTTTTTCACCAGCGAAAGGTTTGCCAACACTTACAACGACAAGAATACAACATTATGCCATTTTCTTGTCGGGGTTCGATTTTAATATTGTGATAAAAAAATCACAAGAAAAGGGAAATGCGGATGCTTTATCCAGATTGCCAAATACTAATGAAGTTTCTACAGATGATGAAATAAATCCTATAGAGGTTGACGCAATTGAAGCCCTGCCAGTAACAGTTAAAAAACTTAGTCAAGCCACAGAAAAAGACGATGAAACAAAGATTTTTAGAGCCAGTGTGAAAGTAGGAAGATTTGTACTAGAAATTTCAGAGTTTGGGTTGCAGCAGGGCTGTCTTTTAAGAGGTATAAGAGTGTATATTCCGAAAACGTTAAGACACCAAGTTCTGAAAGAATTGCATAGCGGACATTTTGGCATTTGTAAAATGAAAAGTCTTGCAAGGTCGTATTGTTGGTGGCCAACAGTTGACAAGGATATTAAAGAGTTGGTTGCTAACTGTTTTGAATATCAAATGGTGCAGAATGAGGATAAAAAATCAGACCAATTCACATGTGGAGTAGTCCAAGAGGTGTTTTTGAGCGAGTGCACATAGATTATGCGGAACCTTATAAAGGAGAATACCTTTTGGTTGTAGTTGATGCATTCAGTAAGTGGCCAGAGGTACAGATTGTCCCGAATATGACAACAACCACGACTATAAAAGCTTGTCGTGAAATATTCGCTCGTTTTGGTCTACCAAATATTTTGGTTAGTGATCACGGAACCCAATTCATGCCAAATGAGTTCCAAGAATTTTTGAAACAAATGGGTGCACCTTACCACCCTCCGGAAAGGTTTGTACAAACCATGAAAATTAAGCTAGATGCGTCTCAGTGGAAGCCATTCGAAATGAATTTGGAACTTAGCAATATATTACTCGCCTATAGAAGATCAATAAATACATCAACTGGCAAATCCCCAGCACAATTAATGTATGGAAGACAAATTCGTTCAAACCTTGTTGAAGGAATTCTAAAGGTTTGACAATGAAATGTCGAAAAGGTTTGCCACTTCTCTGAAGGTGGTTTTATTCCCGCTAAATCTGCAAACAATATTTTTACTTGTATTTAAGTAATGAATTTGGACAAGCTTACCACAAAAATGACAAGATATGGGTTTCAACAGTTGACTGTTGTCTTCCTCCCTGGAAGGATCGCTTGAAATAAAACAATGAATATCTCTTAAAAATAACTATGGCACCTTCCCGACTAATACGCAAATTCTTCTTAAACTATAAAAATAAGATATATACGTACATATATTAGAAGTGGGAGTTATTGTCCTTGTAAATTTAACATACATCAACTTCAGAGTATTCATTAATTACGTTCTCCACAAATCCTTTCACTCGCGGTTGTGGATTTCTTCCGATGATCATATCATATATTTCATTATCATCAGATGATAAAGATGAATCAAACAACTCATCCAAACCTTTGTTAGCACATAAAAGCGTAGTGATATTTTCCATGTTAATTTAATTTATTTTATTTCTATTTTTAATTTAAAATTGAGCTTTTTTCAGATCTTCACACAAATGCACATTAAGAAACTAAACAAATGTCAGCTGTTTTATCGTGCGATTCACCCCCTCTATATTTTTAAAGATGCAACATTGGTAAATTTATAGTGCGAAATTTTTAGAAGAGAACACGTTACCCTTTCACAATAATGACATTTTTTAGAAAAGAACACGAAAAGAGGAAAAAAGTGCGAAATGTAAAAAAACGTGTAACATTTTATTTCAGAAAAGAAAACACCATAAGTTAGTAACATAAAAAAATATTTTTTAACATTTTTAATAAATAAATTCTTAATTTATATAACAAGAAATACTTTGGTAGAGGAATACAGGAGAAGGAATTCCAAACAGGAGATATATAAAACAAGATCCAAAAGACAAATGGGTTAAAGGCATTCACATAATGAAGCCAAAACAACAAGAACAAAAAAAAAATCAGATCATATCGATTCATCAAATCGTCAACCTATACAACAACATAATAAAAAATAAATTCCGATGTCTTAACTTCAAATGATGGGTAAGTAAAAAATTATAATTAAATTTATATTATTTGACCACTGAACGATGTTGCTGGTACAAATTTAAAAACCGACTACCCCAACTTTGTGAAAAGTTCGATTAGCAACAGAATCCAATTTTTATGAAACTTGCTATGAACATATAGAAATAACTAGATACTTGCTGCCAAACTTGGATACTTGCTGCCAAATGTGAAACCGTCAAGAATTTAAATGAATCTAGAACTGTTTATAATTAAATAAAGATTAAAAATTTTCTTTAAAAATTAGATCTTGTTAATGAATTATAGATGTTTGTTAGAAAGTAAAGTTTGCTTAAAAAAAACAAATACGGAATAAAAACAAGTAAGAAAGTTATAGTCGGTCTAGACCGACTGTACGATACCCTTTATCATGCGTTTAGAGACCCTATCTCTTAGGCCCAACTAATTGGATATAGAAAATAAGCATAAACCAAATTTGAGTGGCATTGTCATTTTTTTTTCTTTAAACATGAAAAAGTTCATATCGGATACTATATTTATATGGGGACTAGGTCGATAAATGGACCGATCCTGAACATATTTGGAAAGGTCACTTATTTTTTGCAAAAAGATATAGAAATCAAATTTGAGAAAAATCTATGGAATATTTTTATTTTTGATAGATTTAGGTGAAGGTCGGGAAGCAGCTTAATATGGGGGCTATGACTAAGAATTGTCCTATATGGTTTATTTTTGGACTACTGATTAATGGGTGTAACAAACACACACAAACCCAATTTGACCAAGATCTATATGATAATTTGGATCATTTGTATGGGGACTATCTGAACATGCACCGATTTTCACCAATTTTAATAGCGTTCATGCTATGGCTGAAAGAAGCCAAATTTCATCAAAATATGTTCACAATTGCGACCTGTAGTTTTATTACAAAGTTTACATGGACACACATACCACACATACATACGGACGGACGGACGGACGGACGGACGGACGGACATCGCTAAATCGACTCAGAAAGTGATTCTGAGTCGATCGGTATAATAAAAGGTGGGTGTAGGTCGAATATTTTTGGTAGTTACAAACATCAGCACAAAGTATTTTAATATTTAATTTTTTTAATTTTTTTTTCAAATTAAGAAAGGATTTTGGAAACAAGAAAAACAGTATGCTATACATACAGTATACATATTGAAATCACGACTACAGAATTACGCTGTGTTTACACGGCGACTTTTGACGACGTTGTTTTTCGACGTCTTTTTTTTGTTTGTAGGCGAACTTTTAGAGAAGCAAGAGGGGTAAACAAAAAGACACGATTTCTGTTTTCAAGATTTTTTTCATATTTCTCTTACACTCATTTCTTTTTTTCTTGTTACGTTATATTCTATTTAGTACTTTGAAGTGGCCACTTCAGTGAGATCAAGAATCGCTTACATTTTTATTTATTATACCCTATACCACTACGTGGTTTGGGTATAATGACTTTGTGCTGCTGTTTGTAACTACCAAAAATATTTGACCTAGACCCATCTTTTATTATACCGATCGACTCAGAACCATTTTCTGAGTCGATTTAGCGATGTCCGTCCGTCCGTCCGTCTGTGTCCATGTAAAACTTGTAATCAAACTACAGGTCGCAAATATGAATATATTTGATGAAATTTGGTATATAAGCTTCTATCAGCCACAGCATGAACGCTATTGAAATTGGTGAAATTCGCTCCATGTTCAGACCAAGTCCCCATACACCCCTATGAAATCGACATAAATTGCCATAAGATCCAAATTATCATATAGATCTCAGTCAAATTGGGTTTGCATGTGTTTATTATATCCATTAATCAGTAGTCCAAATATAATCCCTATAGGACAATTCGCAGCCAAAAAATTAATAACAATGCCACTCAAAATTGGTTTATGTTTATTTTCTATATCGAATTAGTTGGACCGAAGAGATAGGGCTCTAAACCATGGTATAGGGTATCGTATAGTCGGTCTAGACCGACTATAATTTCTTACTTGTTTTATTTAATATTTATGCATAATTTCTTTAAACTGAATATGTTTTAACTTAAAACTTTTAAATATTGATACGTTCTGCTATTTGATTAGATATTCTAAAGATTCTACTCTTTATAATTTAAATATTAAATAGGTTTCTGTATATAGTGTGAAAAATTGTGATAAATTATTATGTGTAAAAACATCAAATCTTATAATGAAATAATGTAAATAATATTTAACAAATAAATAAATTGAATTGAAAAATAAAAAGATAATTTGAATTTACATTACCTCATATATTTTTCCTAATGCGAAAAATAAACTAAAGCAGATTCAAAAAAAAGACATGAAACTAAAAAAACAAGTAAGAGTGTTAAATTCGGCTGTGCCGAATCTTTGATACCCTCCACCTCGGTTTGAGTATTGATAATAAATGTAAACAAAATATTGGAAAATTATGCATGCGTTTTCTCTATGCATGCGTTTCCGGTTATATGATATAACTTCTCGTTTAATTTAGTTTTTGCTAATTAAATAGCTAGCCCCAACCTCCATTGCAAAGGTAAAGGTTGTGTAGGGTGGCTATATGCATTAAATCGTGCTAATTGGAGATGACTGTATAGTTTCTTTTAACTGGCGAAATATTTTTTCATCGCGGCCATATAGGTCGGATGGAGTAACAAAATAATAACCAAAAAAAAAAAGCTCTCTCAACTTTTTTATTAAAATATTGCCATATTTGGAAAACATAGAGAATAAATTTATAATAATAAATAATCAAATTAGGGATGCCAAACGCAAAAAACCAAATGTCCCAAACATTTTAAATAAAATAATTTATCTTTATTTAAATGGTGCGTGGTAAAGAAGAAGAAAGCATATATTTCAAAAATTCATAACTGCACTGTATTCTTAATCGGACCGGTTTCTGGCATTTCAGCCTTCATCAGCGATTTATTGAACATTGTGATAATTGTTATGTTTTAATTGAATAGATTGTTTCTATATGAAATTTTTTTTTTTTTTTTTTACTTAGGGCGGCCGTGAGGTTTTGAACCGTGAACCTTCACATACACTCGTACTTGCACTTTTTGGTCAGCGCTTTAACACACTCACCTAAAGTCAGGCCTAAACAAAATTAAAAATTGCATATTAATTACAGTAGTAATTGCAATATGTCTGAAAAATGACGATAAATCTAACAAACAAAAAATTTCTTCGCTTCAAAGCGTCATCTCAAATATATGTAAAGTGCATATGTAGGTATGTACAAAAACCGTACATCTCATATGACAACTCTTACGAAAACTGAGAATAGTGGAAATTAGAAGTATAAATGCAAAAAATATTCAAAATTCAAAAATAACGATTGTTTGTTTGGACAGAGTTTTATCTTCTGAAATTAATACAAAGTAAAGCTGTATGGTACGAAAACTGAAAACTAACCACACTGCTCGTAGGCCTGACTTTAGGTGAGTGTGTTAAAGCGCTGACCAAAAAGTGCAAGTACGAGTGTATGTGAAGGTTCACGGTTCAAAACCTCACGGCCGCCCTAAGTAAAAAAAAAAAAAATTTTTTTTCATATAGAAACAATCTATTCAATTAAAACATAACAATTATCACAATGTTCAATAAATCGCTGATGAAGGCTGAAATGCCAGAAACCGGTCCGATTAAGAATACAGTGCAGTTATGAATTTTTGAAATATATGCTTTCTTCTTCTTTACCACGCACCATTTAAACAAAATTAAAAATTGCATATTAATTACAGTAGTAATTGCAATATGTCTGAAAAATGACGATAAATCTAACAAACAAATAATTTATCTTTATTTTCTGAAAAACTTCAAATATTCATCCAAAAAAAATTGTGAAAATTTATATATAAAAAATAACATTGTCATCAAATTGCGTTTATTTATGTAACAATTTTTATGCTCGCAATTCTTAAATATCATGTGATTTTCTAAAATTCATTGAATTTTAATCAATGTTTTCTGTAGTCCGATTCTGTAAATTTCAACGATCCGACAATCGCAAAATATATCGACAGCTATTGTTGTTTGCACTAAGGATTAAGTGATTCACTAAGTACATACATCTTAACGACAGACGACAAATCTATTTATACCCTATACCACTATGTGGTTTGGGTATAATGACTTTGTGCTGCTGTTTGTAACTACCAAAAATATTTGACCTAGACCCATCTTTTATTATACCGATCGAATCAGAATCACTATCTGATTCGATTTAACGATGTCCGTCCGTCTGTGTGTCCATGTAAAGCTTTTAATCAAACTGCAGGTCGCAAATATGAATATATTTTCATGAAATTTGGTATATAAGCTTTAATCGGCCATTAGATGAACGCTATTGAAATTGGTGAGAATCCGACCATGTTCAGACCTAGCCCCCACACAAATGACCCCTATGAAATAGACTTAAATTGCCATAAGATCCAAATTATCATTTAAATCTTATTCAAATTGGGTTTGTATGTGTTTATTACATCCGTTAATCAGTAGTTAAAAAATGATCCCTATGGGACAACTCTTAGTCATAGGCCCCATATAGAGTTGCTTCGCGATCTTCACTTAAATCTATCAAAAAACAAAAATATTGCACTGATTCTTCCCAAATTTTGTTTGGATATATTTTTGCAAAATACAAGAGACCTTACCAAACATGGTCAGGATCGGTCCATTTTCGGGCCTAGTCCCCATATAGGTATAGCATCCGATATAAACTTTTTCATATCTGCAGCCAAAAAAAATCAATAAAAATCCAACTCAAATTTGGTTTATGCTTATTTTCTATATCCAGTTAGTTGGGCCTGAGAGATAGAGTCTCTAAACGCATGGTATAGGGTATCGTATAGTCGATCTAGACCGACTATAATTTTCTTACTTGTTTTCTATTTATTTAAATTGTAAACGGGTGGCATCTCTGTCAAAATAAGCGAGAAACACAAAAAAGAATAAAAAAAAACAAATTACTTCGTGTTTGACAGGATGATTTTATGTTTATGTTTAATATCTCAATTTTTTTTACTAATATTTCTGTTTATTTATTTGAAAATGAAATAATGAATTGAATATGCTATTTAATTTTTTTATTTATATAAAAAAGTTTTTTAATAGAAGCCAAATATTTTCACTATTTTATGATTTTTTTTTATGTATGACGACATTTCAACCTAAAAATTTAACGCCCGTATTCATAATCAAATTCTAGCAGTTGGCTAACTTTTTTTCATACAAAATTTTAAAATTTTCGTATGAAAAAAAGTTAGCCAACTGCTAGAATTTGATTATGTTTTTATCGATTGAATAAACAACACAAAAATGGTTGTCGTTTAGATAACAACAACAGCTGACTTTAACAATAGCGAATATCGTTTAAAAATTTTACTGATAATTTTGCTTTTCTTTTTTTTAACGATTCGACCATCGTTAAAATTAGTTACTGAAAAGCTATTAATTTCTCCTGAATGCCAATATTTTTTTTTAATGTAAAAATTTTTTAAATGTAAACATATTTGGTGTTTTTTTTTTGAATTTGATGCAATTGATGGCTTCTAAATTTAAAATTATTATTTCCCACGTTTTGATATGATTTTCTGAAATTCAATTAATATTTTCTAATTTATAATTTTAATTCCAGTTTTTAGAATTGATATTTTCTAAAATTTGAATGGAAAATTTAAAAAGTTCAATTTTGTATTTATGTGAATAATAATGCTTTAGTAATTATAAACAATTTTTAAAAATTCGATGTAATCGCAATCAGATATTTTGTAGGTAAAGCAGAATAATAATTCTATATAACTATGTAGAACTGTTTTGAAAGCAAAAAACTCATTGATGAACTCGGTAACTCTATTTTGTAAAGACAACAAAAGTTAATCTGAACACAAGAGATTTGTAAAAGAATAACGAAAAACGTATGAAATAAAAGACCAGCCCGTTTATACTCCTAACATTGTTCTGTATGATATCTAGTTGAAAATATTGACATTCATGTTAAAATAGAAATAACTATTGCAAAGCTAACAAGTAAGAAAATTATAGTTGACATTCATGTTAAAATAGAAATAACTATTGCAAAGCTAACAAGTAAGAAAATTATAGTCGGTCTAGACCGACTATACGATACCCTATACCATGCGTTTAGAGACCCTATTTCTCAGGCCCAACTAACTGGATATAGAAAATAAGCAGCATCGGGAAGCAGCTCTATATGGGGCCTATGACTAAAAGTTGTCCAATAAGGATCATTTTTGGACAAGTGATTAATGGATGTAATATATACATACAAACCTAATTTGACTAAGATTTGTATGATAATTTGGATCTTATGGCAATATATGTTGATTTCATGGGGGTCATTTGTATGGGGGCTAGGTCTGAACATGGACCGATTCTCACCAATTTCAATAGCGTTCATTCCATGGCCGATAGAAGATTAAATACCAAATTTCATCAAAATATATTCATATCTGCGACCTGCAGTTTGATTACAAGCTTTACATGGACACACACACGGACGGACGGACAGACGTCGTTAAATCGAATCAGATAGTGATTCTGATTCGATCGGTCTAATTAAAGATGGGTGTAGGTCAAATATTTTTGGTTGTTATAAACATCAGCACAAAGTCATTATACCCAAACCGCTGAGCAAAATGAAGTGACACTCTGTTGATGCAAAAGAAATATATTTTCCCCACAACAAAATATTGCAGAATTTTATGTAAATAAAATAATATACCGATTTATGTCTAACATGCAGTTATTATGGATATACATATATAGAATATATGTATATTATTTGTATTAATTAATATGTGTATGTACGTATATTTAAATATTACACACAAATAATACAACACCAAATGTTATACCACTATGTGGTTTGGGTATAATGACTTTGTGCTGCTGTTTGTAACTACCAAAAATATTTGACCTACACCCATCTTTAATTATACCGATCGAATCAGAATCACTATCTGATTCGATTTAACGATGTCCGTCCACGTAAAGTTTGTAATCTAACTGCAGGTCGCAAATATGAATATATTTTGATGAAATTTGGTATGTAAGGTTTTATCGGCCATGGGATGAACGTTATTGAAATTGGTGAGAATCGGTCCATAGTCAGACCTAGCCCCCATACAAATGACCCATATGAAATCAACATATTTATATTGCCATAAGATCCAAATTATCATACAAATCTTAGTCAAATTGGGTTTGTATGTGTTTATTAGATCCATTAATCCGTAGTTCAAAAATGATCCCTATGGGATAACTCTTAGTCATAGACCCCATATAGAGCTGCATCCCGATCTTCACTTAAATCTATCAAAAAACAAAAATATTGCACGGATTCTTTTCAAATATTGTTTGTATATATTTTTGCAAAATACAAGAGACTTTACCAAACATGGTCAGGATCGGTCCATTTTTGGGCCTAGTCCCCATATAGATATAGCATCCGATATGAACTTTTTCATATCTGAAGCCAAAAAAAAATAATAAAAATCAAACTCAACTTTGGTTTATGCTTATTTTCTATATCCAGTTAGTTGGGCCTGAGAGATAGGGTCTCTAAACGCATGTTATAGGGTATCGTATAGTCGGTCTTGACCGACCATAATTTTCTTACTTGTTCTCTTTAAATAAAGTAATACATAAAAATTTTTTTGCTAAATTTACACTGTTTTTTTTTTTTATTAATAACTAGGTATTTTAGTATTATTTGCTTTAGATGCTGGTGAATTTTTACTCCCTTTATATAAACTCGTAGTGTCTGCTTGTCGAAAAAATTTTGGATCGATTTTAACCCCTTTCCAGTGACCCGATCGATCTGAAACTTTGCAGGCAGGCTCGTGGAAATGACAGAAATGATCTAATAAATTTTTTTGTGATGCCAAAACAATGGAAACTTTTAAATTTTTCTAACAGAGTTGATCAAAAAAATGTGCAAAGGGTTAGTTTTTATTATATTATTACCACAATGACCACAAAAACAACAAGTCCAGCTATGACAACAATACAACAGTTAGAATAACAACAAGAACAATATAGAAACATCATATTTTTCATTTTTTTTTACTTTTTCAGAGATTTCCCTGGACCTGTTCCACCGATTTTAATGATTTTGGAATCAGAAATCTTCCCATGAATTTGTGAATCATTCTCTCTAAAAATGATCACCTTAGCTATCCTATTGAGGGCGTGACCGTGACAAGAACAACATAGAAAATTATATTTTTTCAAGAGTTTTTTGAATTCTTCATTCAAATCTCGGGCCCTAATAGACCGATTTCGACGATTTTAAATAGCGAACTTCTCAGGATGTTAGCGAATCGTTTTTTATGTCAACGAGCACCCTAGCTGCCCGCTTGATGACGTCATCGTGATTTCCACAAACGGAAAGACGGACAGACGGACATCGCTATATCAACTCCGGTTGTTATAAGGATCACAAATATATATATTTTATGGGGTCCAAAATTTTTTTTTTCTAATTATTACAAACGGAATGACAAACATATATATACCCTCTGCACACTGGAGTGGAGGGTATAATAATCGTATGAATGCAATAGGTTTTTGGTAGCAGCTTCAAAAGAGAATTAAAATAAAGCGCGTCGTCAAAAATCGTCGTCTGAATTGGGCCTTAGAAACTGTATTGATGATAAGGAAATATGGTGAATAAAGGAAAGTAAAATTTTTGAAAGGGAATCCAAAATTTTAAAAATACTTTAACTTTTTTTTTTAAGGATATGACTATATAAAAAAAGGAAAATTTATATATTAAAAATTGTTTAATCCTTTGACGACCATAGGCAACCATATTTGCCACAGCATTTTTCGACGGTACTTTTTAATAGGTGCGTGATAGAACAAAAGTGTCTATTTCGGAAATGTACTCAATACTTGGGGCTACAAAAATGTCGTACATAGCTTTTACCCCCCACCTCCCACTTTTTCTTTACAAGCCACTAAAGTTGGTTAAAATATGTACTTTAAGGCGCCGGGGGTCCCAGCCCCAAATAATAACCAAATCAAATGGGGCTTAAATATGTGCTATCTGTATCCTTTCTGATTCAATATCCAAAAAAAAATAATCCATTGGTTCCTAAATTTAGGAACGGGAAACATAAATTTGAATGGCAAGTATATTTGCCTATGGGTAGAAACGGAACTTTTTACACATTTTTGAATTTTCGATATTATTTTTTTTTTTAAATCTAGTAGGCTTTGCTTTTTTTTTGCAATAATTCCTTGAATTAGAAATTTTTCGAACATTTGTAGTAAAATAGTATAATTTGTTGGTGAAAATTTAGTCAGTTTTTTGAAGACGTGGGATCAAGTTATAAATATTTTCAGTGATAAATTTATGTAAGGTAAGACGTTTTTATATATATATTTGGAAACAAATTAATATTGTGTGTATTGTGAAATGCAGATAAAATGAGTGCAAATCGGGACCGATTGTTTATGCTTCGTCCAGAAGAAATAGAACAAATTTTATTATATGACAACAGTGATGAAGAGGCGTATGTAAATATGGACGAGGAAGATATGGCATTTTTGGAGAACGATATGGAGGAAAACAAATCGGATGAGTTGGTTGAAGTCGTCATTGAGGGTTCAAAGCAAGGAGAAATGCAGCCAATGAAAAATCCCGAATGGATCGCACTGCGGAAGAACCAGTGCCATCAACTTCAAATCCATCTGGTACCACTATAGTGATTCCACCGCAAACAGTGCACCGGTTTACTCAACCACTTCACTAAACCCCACCAACTTTCACTGGATTAGGAAAGGAGTGTAACTATGCCCACTCTCATGTACTCAAACCAACTGTTCCTCAACATAAAGAAATCCCCCCGGCATTTGAAGGTTTCAAATCTGTTTGTAGTTTTGAAGGTAAGTTTTATTAAAAATTTGGTATTTTAGCTGCGTCAACATATATTATTGTTTTATAGAATTTTGTGAAAATGTCGTTATACAGTCGAATCTGTACGCGTCCCAAAAGGGACGATTATTTCATTTGAGTACAACTGAGTTCAAGGCCTATTTAGGTATCATTATACGCATGAGCTTGGTGAAACTTCCAAGCATTCGATTGTATTGGTCAACAGACCCTACCTTTCGTCAATCTCAAGTAGCAGATATTATGACTCGTAAGCGATTTGAGGATATCACAGCGAACCTACACTTCACCGATAACAATACAGCAGATAGTAGCGATCGAGCAAATAAAGTTCGGCCACTATTTGATCACATAAATAAGGTAATGCCTGAGGCATACACATATTCCAAAAGACTATATATAGACGAACACATGGTTAAGTTCAAGGGCCATAACTCCATGAAGCAATAATGAAGGATAAACCAGTATCCTGGGGGTTCAAATTATGGTATCTATGTGATGCTGAAACAGGATTTTTGTATGCCGTGGACATATACACTGGCAAAAAGCAATTTGTTGAGCATGGTCTTGGTGAAAGTGTTCTGCTCCAGTTCTCTGAACCGCTCGCACAAAAAGGAGTCCAAGTGTATTTTGATAACTTTTTTACCAGTATAAATGTGATGCGTATTCTCCAAGAAAATGACATAATGGCTTGTGGAGCAATTCGGAGCAATCGGAAAAATCTTCCCAAAAAATTTCCGACTGATAAAGAAATGAAAAGAGGAGATATTATTAAATTTTTTGACATTCATATCGCATGGCTAAGGATTAAGAAAATTAAAAAAAATTCAAATCTGTTCAGCCAAAAAAGTCTGGTCGTCAAAGGGTTAAGACAACTAATGTTAATTTTTTTTTTATTATTGATAAAAATATAAATATTAATACATTTTACTTAATTCTAACCAGCGAAGCCATCAGGCTTGTCTGCAAGAAAAAAGGCAAGTTTGTAAATTTCATTTAATCATTCATTGTGAATTTTATGTCGTGTTATATGTACTGTGTAAAACAATTATTATTGTAGAAAATTAACTGCAAAATTTGACGAAAAATTATTTGTAAGTTAAGAATCTTATAACGCTGTGTATTTTATTTTTATTTTTGTTGTTCTTTTAAATATTAGTTTTCTCTTATGTTATTTTCTTTTTGTTTATATGTATGGTTGCCAGACTTAATAAAATATAGTCCCTGAAGAGGCTGGAAAAATACCAGCGAAACTTTGAATGATGAAAATTAAATAAATGTTTTTTATTTAAAATTGAAAAGTACATGACCTTAAAAGCCTAATTAGAGAATTCTAAAACACAGAAACTTAAATTCAGAAGAAGGTCGATATATATATATATATGAAAAATTATTGAACATAAATTATCGGAAGGCCCGCCGAATATTGGATTATTTAATCAAAATGAGGAATTTTTTCATAAAATCAAGCTTAAGTATAACATCGGGACATGTGTATTACTCAAGAAATATTGCAGAACAACAAAAAAGTTAGCAAAACTGATGGAGAGACTGAAATTTTTACTTACTTGCAGAAAAAACGGACTCCCACCAAACCACATAAAAAACACGACTCAACATTCAAGACAATTATTCACAACTTCGAAGATATCACAGGATCTTAACAAAATGGAACAAAAATTTCACAGTAAAATATTAGATCTAGAAATAAAAGAGACTAATATACTACTTAAAGAGAAAAAGGATATAAGTAATGCTAAATGGATACTGAAGTCAGCCCTTAATAGAGAAGTATATGATAACTTCATCAAAAGTCAGAATGGTAGATATAAAAACATTAAAATATACGACAAAAAGACTCATGCAGATAAGATAGAAAATTTGAAAAGTTTACAATTAGCTGAATACAATCTTAAATTTGACGCATCATGGTTTGCAAATAAAACAGCTTTAGAGTTCACAGAGGAAAGCAAATGGCTTCTTTCTTTAGGACAAAAATTTGCTCTTCCTGTAAATATTGACAATTTTTCAGCTATAAATTTAATAGCTGATTTGGAACAATGGGTTCAATCTCTAACAGACGAAAAAGAAAAGGAAATATCTAGAACAAAAATAGCCAACAGAATTTTAACATACAAGAGAACACACAAAAACAATCTTAAGGAAAAATTCATACTTAATATTTATGAAGAAACAAAACAGTTTTTGAGAAAGTACAAACATGAAATAGTTATAACAAAATGTGATAACGGCAATAAGACAGTCATAATGTATAAAAAAGATTACGAGAAGGAAATGAACAAATTGCTGGAGGATAAGAAAACATACCAAGCGATAAAAGCAGACCCAACACCAAAACTACAAAGAGTTAACAATAAATTAATAATGGATCTTTTCAGAAAAGAATATATTTCATCACAAGAGAAAATACGACTGATATCAAATGCTGCTACGGCTCCCAGACTTTATGGACTTCCTAAAATACATAAATCCAATAAGCCTTTACGTCCAATATCATCATCAGTGGAAGTCCCATGTTATAACCTCTCAAAATACATCGGCAGCATTTTGAATAGTATCATATTGGAAAAATATAATATAAAAAACTCTTTTGAACTAAAGAGAAAATTGGGAAAAGTTTATTTAGATGAAAATGAGATACTTATATCTTTAGACGTGGTATCACTTTTCACAAATATACCAATACATTTGGCTATAAATAATATCATGGCAAAGTGGAACATATTACAAAAACATACCAAATATACCCAGGTCACAATTTTTAACGCTACTAAAGTTTTGTCTAAATGACTATAATTATTTTGTTTATGGTAGCACATATTACAATCAGACCTATGGCAACCATCAATTTTGTATCAAAAAAGTTTAAATACCAACACTTTTTATCGATACCATCAAATACCATAAATTTTGTATCAAAAAAGTTTAAATACCAACATTTTTTTTCAATACCATCAATTTTGTTTCAAAATAGTTTAAATACCAACACTTTTCATCAATACCACCAAATACCATCAATTTTGTATCAAAAAAGTTTAAATACCAACATTTTTTTTCAATACCATCAAATACCATCAATTTTGTATCAAAAAAGTTTAAATACCAACATTTTTTTTCAATACCATCAAATACCATAAATTTTGTATCAAAAAAGTTTAAATACCAACACTTTTTATCAAATACCATCAAATACCATCAATTTTGTTTCAAAATAGTTTAAATACCAACACTTTTCATCAATACCATCAAATATCAAATTGCCAATGGGAAATCCCTTGTCACCAACAATTGCGGATATTGTTTTAGATACTTTGCTAGAACAAACAACGGAAGAACTAGGTAAACGCAACGTACAGATAAAACTTTTGACTAAGTATGTTGACGTTTTATTCGCGATTATAAAAAGAGAAGACGAGGAAACAATATTGAAGACTTTCAACAACTCCCGCACCAAATTAAAATTCACAATAGAAAAAGGAAATAAATAATTCAATTCCATACTTAGATATGAAAATAAATTTTAACTGTGATATTTTTAATTTTTATTTGCAATTGTTTTTTAAATTAAATATGTGTTTTATGTCGTGTTATATGTACTGTGTAAAACAATTATTATTTTTGAAAATTAACTGCAAAATTTGACGAAAAATTATTTGTAAGTTTAGAATTTTATAACGCTGTGTATTTTATTTTTATTTTTGTTGTTCTTTTAAATATTAGTTTTCTCTTATGTTATTTTCTTTTTGTTTATATGTATGTTTGCCAGATTTAATAAAATATTGTCCCTGAAGAGGCTAGAAAAATACCAGCGAAACGTTGGATGATGAAAATCAAATAATTGATTTTTATTTAAAATTGAAAAGTACATGACCTTAAAAGCCTAATTAGAGAATTCTAAGACACAGAAACTGTTCTTTCATTAATTTTTTTCTTTTATTAAATGTGTTGGCAGCAAATTTAAAATAGTTGGTAAGATTACGGTTAGAGTGTGCTTTCTGTAGATATTTTAAATCTTCCTTCCGCTCTACGTCTTGTGTTGTGCTGGTGATCGATAACGTGAAGAAATCTTGTGTCGTTGAAAAACTCATTAGCGATTGTTGTGAAATATATACTTTTTACATTCAATACTTTGAGGTTTCTGGTTAGATTGTTAGAGATTTGTTTTGTACGGTCAGTGTAGTTGTTGTTGACGTTGATATTATGGCTGGCGGTATTGCGGTATTGCGGAAAAGGAAATTCCACCCCCCCCCCCCCCAAACTCATTTCGATAGTTTTAAACTTCATGAACAATATTGTGTTGGTATTGGTACGGATGGCTGCCCTCTAATGTTAGTAGAAAAAGGCACAGTGAGAAAAATACAGGAGGAAGCAACCAACGCTATTCTCATAAGTTAAATAACTCCTAATCTAAAAGCATTAAAGTTCCACTCATACAAAAAGTGAGTTCGCCTGTAAAGGAAACAACAAAATTTTTGAAAAAACAACACCCCAAAAGGAATAACGTTTTAATGAAATTTTGGGATCAAAATGGCCAATTTGCAAGTAATATTAAAAATATATTGGAGGCACTGGAGAAAATATCTCATTGGAAGGACAGAGATACGTCCACATAGGCGACAATTTTAATAAATTCGCTAAGCTCATTTGATTTTTTATGCGGATTGTATATCCTTAGTGATATTCTTGCCCTCACACAACCCATAAGCGTAATTCTGAAAAAAAAGACCTAGACTTATGCAAGGGGTCAGACATAATAAAAACTCTTTTAATGAGCCTTCAATATAAAAGAAGCGAAGTAGAGGAAAGCTTTAAATTTATTTTTAACAAAGCGAAAATAATATGTGATGCCCTAGACATTTCAGTAAAAAAAACTGAATTTGAAAGAAAGCTCCCAATACGGGATTGTGAAAAATACTTTCGTATTGTGGGTTATATTCTTTTATTAGAATCTATATCGGAAGATCTTAAGTCTCGTTTTATGGAAGAATGCTTTAATGTTTTTAGCATACCTAAGCTTTTGCCGAAAAATATCACAAAACTTTCGTGTACAGAATTGAAAGGGATAATTTCTCAAGATTTGGAGGACTTTGGTGGACTGCACCAACTAAAAAAGAAGTTCAACTTGCAAAGCTTTAATCTGAAATTATTCATTGGCAACTCAAATGGAAAGTTTCAACAGAAGTTCCAGATGAAAGCATATATGCATTATCTCATTGGGACGAAGATATATACCCCACTCTCCGAATAATAATTAAAATTTTTATTTCATTGCCGGTAAGCAACTAAAAAGCTGAAAGATCTTTCTCAACTTTGCGGAGAATTAAAACATGGCTCAGATCAACAATGAAGAAAGACTAAGTGCTTTAGCCATGATGAATATTCACCACAAACAAGAAATATCTACAGATGCTGTTTTAAACAAATTTTCATCCATGGGCAACCACAAAGTAAATATTTAAACAGCATTCTTACGGTCATATGACCTTCATTTTATACCAGGGGCCAAATCACCGCATTCGACATCGAGTAAAATCAATCGAAATTCCATATTTCGGTTTATTGTTTAGAAAAGACAGACAAACATCGGCACTCGTTTAATTTTACTCTTAACTAGGGGGGCCATAATTCGTTAACTGTGACAGAGTAAAATTATTTTTAGTATATTATTTTGGAAAATAAAAATTAATTTCGATCGAAAAATTTCTTTAACGAATGCGGTGATTTGGCCCCAGAAACCTCATTTTGTTGAAACTACTTACATATAAAACACCATTCCCAACTGTAACTGAGAAAATATTAACTGAAATTGATGATTTTCATTTGAATTGTCATTTAATTTTAATTTAAATTATCATTTAAAATTAAGAAGTTTTTATTTGAAATGCAAAAGATGCCATTTAGGATCAGAAACTAAAATCTTTTACTAAAACTAGCAAAATTATCACTTAAAAATGTAATTTAAATTTCAGAAAGTTCCATTTGAAATTGAGAAAATTCCATTTAATTGAGAAATTTTAAATGTAAATTTATACGTGAATTATTGAACATCAAATTAAGTTTTCTGGATATTAAATGTTGTTTTGCAAATTTCGATTGAAATTCTCTAACTTTCATAGATCTTTTTTAACTTTAAATTGAATTTTTAACTGATAACTTTGTTTTGTTTAGTAAAAGATTTAAATTTCTAAAATTTCAAATAAAAATTTTTTAATTTCAGTTAAAAAAATTGTATTTGAATTTCAAAATATTAAAAAATGTGGAAAGCTTTTCTGCAAGTAAAAATATTTTGAAAGAAAAAAATTTTTTATGAAAAACTTGTCAAACTCTTCTTTAAGAAAAATAATTAAAAGTAATTTTTGGGCAAACCTTAAAAAATATTTATTTAAAAAAAAATATTGACCCAAACCTTGAAATTGATTTTTTAATGGTCCAATTTAATTTCGTTAGGAATATTATTAATTTTTATTAATTCTAAACAATGTTATATGTTTTGTCGTTATGTAATAAGTATATAAACTGTAATAATGCTTATCTAATGATTTTGGTACAAAAATTTTATTTGTTGAACTTTTGTAAACTAGAGTCTGTCATTTTTTTTATTGCTTTATATAATATAAATATTTTGTCATTTTAGTGTTAATTCTTTTAAAATCTTATATAATTAGTTATAAAACAAGGTAAATAATTAAAATTATTTTATATCAACAACTGTTATTTTATTGGTAATGAATTTATTGAAAAACTTGTTGAGTTTTTGTTTTGTTTTTTACTTTTTATAAGTACATAACTTTTAAATAAACTTTTATAAGTAACAAATTCTTTTTTTGTCAAAAATTCCCCCAAAGGGTTGAGTTAGATCCGCGCCTGTCCGCCTGTGTCGTTGTTTAGAAATAATTGATTTTTCCAGAGTATTTTCAGTAGCCTATTTTAAGTGAGTTGTAGATTTCTGCAGTATGTTGCATTACCCCAAGCTGTTATTGTTTTAGGACCTCAAAAGTTGAGCAATTACTTAAATGGAAAAGCATATATGCGGTTTTGCGTAATTTTTTCTGGACGTTTACAATGTGAGTTTTCCATTTAAAATTTTGGTCTACGTATTCACTGTAATGGTGCGGCGTTCGTGGAATATTCCGCTTCCTGTTTCCCTGAGCCTTTGCTGGTCGCACGTGCTTGCGAAGGGGCCTAGCTCGCCGGATGGGTGGGGTCTTGCTCAGGCCCAGGGAAACCGCACTACAGATTTTCACGTGCGATTTATAAAAGAAAACTGTCAAAAAAACGGATACTAAAGGATGGATGGATGGCATACTTACCTTCCGGTGGGGACTAGATGTTATGCACCTTTTTGTCCTCCCTACCATGTTACCTGATATTCCATCTTACTTGGAGGTAACCCACTGCAATGAAAAGATTTGGTTTGGTTTGGTTTTCTACATTGGGTTTAAAAAAAAAGTTTATTTAACCTTCATTTTAAGGTTATAAATTTAAATTATAATTATCAAAATTTATTTTATTATTTTTTTTTATATTATCGCAAAATTTTACCTTTTAGAAAAAATTTTAATTTTAACAACATATTATTTTTTTTTTTTTTTTAGCCAAGTTTTAATCATTAGCAAAATTTTAAGTTTAGCAAAATTTTAATTTTTAGGGGTATTTTAATTTTAGGAAAAATTTTTATTTATAGCCCAATTTTAATTTTAGGACAAATTTTAATTATAGCAAAAATTTTAAGTTTAGCAAAATTCGATTTTAGGGAAATTTTAAATTTAGGAAAATTTTTAAATTTTAGGAAAATTTTTAAATTTTAGGAAAATTTTTAATAGTAGAAAAAATTTTAATTTTAGCATTTTGAATTTTAGCACTATTTAATTTTGGCTTAATTTTAGCATTAGAAAAATTTTTGTTTAAATTTTATAATTAGACAATTTTACATTTAGGGAAATTCACATTTCGAAATGTTTTATTTTAGTTTAATTTTACAATAAGAGAAAATTTTTATAATTGAAAATTTTATAGTTAGTAAAAATTTTATATTTTAGCCAAATTTTATATATAGCAAAATTTATTTCTATTTAGCTTAAATTTATAAAAGTTCTTAACGTAGTAAAATTTTTAGTTTAATTAGAAAAATTTATTAATTTAGTAACATTTTAAATTTAATAAAAATTTTAAATTTAGAAAAATAATTATATTGTACAAAAATTTTTAAGTGGACAATTTAGGATTAATAAATAAAATTACCGCCTTGTGGTTGTACCGATGAAGCTGCTGCCGCCAGACGCCGTGGTTGTGTCTCGCTGGTTTGCTGCAAAGATTCCTGCTTTTGGGATGTCAATGTTTAATGGCCGTTTATATTTAGATGCCCATTGAGTTTGTTGCTTTTGCAGCGTCTCACATCGACATTCAATATTATAAATATCATAAAGTTCAGGGTTAACACCCAAAATTAAAACGACTTCTTTGTAGACCCTGTAGTATGTATCAGTGCATAACAATTCAGATTTGTGGGTTTTGATTCCTTTAGTTCGCATTAAAAAGTAATCCAATGTTTTCGTTTAATAAAAAAAATGCTTTTTTTTTTTTTTTTAAACTTCTTTTGTACTGCTGTTTGCTTAAAACAGCTTTTCTGAATTTTGTTTTTGTAAAACTTTCAATTATTTTCCACAATTTTGTTTTTTTATTTACCGCAGTATTTTTTTTATGTTTAATTTACAACTATTGAAATGAAATTTTTAAACAATTGAAACTTTTTTTTTTTAATACAGTTTAATATTTATGTATAATATTTTCAACAACGAATTGAAATACGTTTTGCACGACTTTATTGCACCACCGCCAACACTTGACTCCTCAACTTGAATGAATTTAAATTCTGGCGTCATCTTCATAACGACCTCATTATACCAACTTTTTCTTTCCTCACTATGTATGTCATTATGTAACATTTCATCTCGTTATCCATAATACACATAGATATACAGACATTCGTTCATAATCTCACTCTTTTCGAAAAAAACAATACCAACTCATATTAAACGGAGAGAGAGAGTAGTGGGATTACTGAGTGCATGAAGGGGTAAGCTAATACCAATAGCTGAAAACCAAGTGGGAGAACGAGAAGGATTGCAAGTTGTAGTTGACCCATACATATATGAATAATCATGAATTCATATAAAACAACGAAGAGACAAAAAAAAAAAATCGCGCCATAAATCAGTTTTCAAAAATAGAACCCAAAAAAAATTTTGCCATCAACATATTACCATATAAGGTGTTGTTTACGTGTACATACTTGAACTTGAAAATAATTTCAAGATCAAGGTTATTATTTTTTTCTTCTTTCTTATTTCTGCTTGTACCAGAAATTCTTTTGCTACAGTGCAGAGCAAATCTGATCACCGTCACAAACCAGATGGTTTTGATTTCCATGAAAGGAAAAATCAACTGAAAACGGATATGTATGGTATTTACGCATTGGCTTTTTGCAAATCTTTCGCGTGATACAGGCCAAGGTCTTTTCCGGCTAAATCCACCAATTTATAATTACAATAACCAATTTTCTTTAAAATTTTGGCCTTCAAAAATTTAGGGGCAAGTTTAGAATTATACGCCGCAGCTTTATTGCTTAGTGAAAAATTACGTCGGTACACAACTTCACCTTCTGAAAAATTAACAGCCCTAGTTCTCAGATCGTAGTTTCTTTTGTTCACTTCACACGCTTTTTCTAAATTTTCGTGAACTTTCTGCCTAATGAAATGCAATTTATCCGAACGATCTAAGACATCCACGCCTTCTTCTAACAAATCTAAATTTTTTGAAATCTCATAGGATTGTCCGTGAGTCATCATTTGTTGTCCGAACAGAACATAATACGGCGAAAAGCCTAATGAACTGTGATATGAGCTTCTCAACGCGACTCCTATTTGGCTCAAATTCGTATCCCACGTACGCTGGTCTTTTCCCAAATACGAACGTATTCCAGCGATTATGGATCGATTTACCCGCTCAGAATTGTTAGACTGGGGTGAATAAACGGCAGTGAAGATATGTTGCACTCCATATTTTGTTAAAAAGCTTGCAAAAAGTGACGATCGAAATTGTGAACCGTTGTCAGTAATGACGACTTCGGGAACGCCGAATAAATGGAAAACATTTTTCTCTAAAAAATCAATGACAGAGGTGGTCGACATTTTCCGTAACGCTTTAAATAAAGGATATTTTGTGAAGTGGTCTAATACCAAAAAAATAGCTACATTGCCAGCTTTTGACCACGGATAAGGTCCAATAAAATCTAAATATAACCTTTGAAAAGGTCTAGCCGATTTGGCTTGAACACCCATAGGTGGTTTTAAAATAAAATTTGGCGCTTTGCTTTGTTTACAAATGTCGCAACTTAGTACAAAGGATCTAACCTGAGTAGCCATATTGGGCCAATAAAAATTTCGCCTCAATCGTTCGAGGGTTTTTCCCACACCTCCATGAGCAAACATGGGTGGATTATGAGCGCGTTCGATCACACAAGAGGTAAGGTCCTGTGGAACCCACAACTTCCATGATCAAGCCTCTGAAAAGTCATCGCGTGAAAACTCTACGCGTTTATAGATGAAACCATCTACGACCTTTAAATCGGGCAACCGATTTTTATTGCTTTCGATATCAGCGATCAATTTAATATATTGTCCTGATGAAAAATATGGAGAAGATAAATCTATCTCTGGTTCTAACGAATCTAAGCTGTCAATGTTTTCAAAATTTAGGGGGTTTTCATTTTCGGTTGGTAGCCTCGATAGTGCATCGGGTACAACATGTTCACTTCCTTTACGGTGAAAAATAGAAAAATTAAAACCTTGCAGTTTCATAGACCAACGAGCTAGCCGGCCATTTAGGTCTGCTTGACGCATTAACCATTTTAGTGAAGCGTGGTCCGTAATGACACAAAATTCGTGACCTTCTACATACTCTCTAAATTTTTCGATACTCAACACGGCTGCAAGACACTCAAGTTCGGTTATCGAATAGTTCTGTTGTGCTCTATTTAATTTGTGCGAGAAGAATGCAATGGGCCTTTCGACTCCATCTTCATCTTCTTGAGCAAGAACTCCACCGACTCCTGTTTTGCAAGCATCACAAGAAATTATGAAAGGTCGTTCGAAATTCGGTGTTATTAATAACGGAGCAGATGTCAGTTTTTCTTTAATTAAATCAAATGACTTTTGAGCTTCTGGGTTCCAAAGAAAGGTTTTACTTTTCTTTGTCAGATCGGTTAACGGGCTTGTTAACGACGCAAAATTTTCCAGAAATCGTCTGTACCAACCTACAAGTCCTAAAAATTGGTGAACCTCTTTAGCTGATTTTGGTTCAGTTAACCCTTTAATGGCGGAAACTTTACTGGGATCAGGTTTTATACACCCAGAACCAATTATATAACCTAAATATCGGACTTCCTTCATGCACCATTTGCATTTTGCAATATTTAACGTCAGACCGGCTTTGCGAATTAATTGTGCTACTTCGAGCAATAAAGAAATATGTTCTTCGAAATCATCGCTTACTAAGAGCAAATCGTCTAAATAAACGAAGACTCGATTTTTAAGATGCGGTGGAATAATAACATCCATTAATCGGCAAAGGGTCTGGGGTGCATTGGTTAAACCAAAAGGCATCACTTTAAATCGATATAAGGGCCTATTGGGAACAGTAAAAGCTGTCTTGTCGCGAGAATTTTCTTCTAAACTAACTTGCCAAAAAGCATGTTTTAAATCTAAAGATGAAATAAATTCAGCTTTAGGTAATCTTGATAAAATTCCGTTGATTTTAGGTTGAGGGTAAGCGTCGCGAATAGTTACGCTATTCAATTTACGAGAGTCAAGACAAAGTCTAAACTTTCCTTCTCTCTGGACGCAGGCTACAGGGCTTCTCCAAGAACAAGTAGGAGGGGCTTTTTCTATCACTCCCAGCTCTAACATGCGATCAACTTCGTCATGTATTTTCTTTTCTACGGCTGGAGAAACAGAAAAATACCTCTTGATAGGCTTAACTCCTGGCTCTATTTCTATTGAATGTTCAATAATGGTGGTCTTACCTAACCCTTCTTTATCAAAATCCGGAAAAATTTTTATAATTTGATCTAATCTTTGTCTTTGCTCAATAGTTAGAATATTCTCCCCACAAACTTGATTAAGCTCTTCAATTTTTAACGGGCTGTTCCCAAAAATCATAGACATAAGTCCGAACGAATGCCAAAAATCGATACCTAAGTATACATCATGTGTTAGATTGGGTATTATATACAAACGAACTAATCTGGTAATATTTCTGTAGGTGATATTTGTTTCTACGAAACCTAAAATTTTATATTGCTGACCGCCAGCTGCTTCGACGAAATTAGAAAATTTTTTAAAAGGTAAATTTTTACAAAGAAAAGTTTTTGCAGCGGAACCACTTATGCAAGATAAAGAGGCGCCTGAATCTAAAAGGCCTAATAATTTCATTCCAAATATATCAATTTGAATATAGGGTCTTATGTCAGATTTTGACTTCTCAATAGATTCAATGCAACTTCGGACTTTAAACTTGTTTAATTTTAACATTTTATAAAAAATTCTAATTCGTAGAGTATTTCTTTTTACTTTATGAATTTGCGGGTTAACTTTCGCTGGGGTGTTAATCGATTCGCAGAAAATTCGTTTTCTCGCTAATTCATATAATCTAACACTCTCATGGTATGGCTTGATGGGAAATAGAATTGGTTTAGACTTTTCCTTGTCATTTTTCAAAATGGTAAACTTGGTAAAATCGATGAAATCGGTTTGTGTGCTACCGTCAGAGCTATTTTTAAGAATTTCAGGGGGGCGTCAATATTTTCAAATTGTTTTTCGCCTAAAGACGAATTTATTTGGTTCTCGAGCGGAAGCTGGTGTTGTTGCTGGCGCTCGCCTGGAAGTTTCCCTGACACATTTCACATTGGGGTCTGTAGACACCTACGGTACCACATCCATAACAAAATATGGTTCTGTCTTCGAGACAGTCCGTATATCTGTGGCCTTCTTTTCTACAGTTCCAGCAGATATTAATTTTGCATTTAGCAGGGTCTTCTTTTTGTTTGCGGACCTCGCAAACTTCTTCAGGTGGGTTTTCATCAAAGAATTCATCCTCTACGTCGATTTCATTAACCTGTCTTCGAAAGTTCTTCGGGGCTCTGTCGAGTTCAAAACTCAGTGCCTCTCGTCGCAAAACCAAATGGCGTAAATGTGAAACGTTGTCAATTTGTAGATAGAACAATTCCCTTCTTAAATGAGGGCTTAAATTTCTACGCAAAATTTCTGTCAATTCGGATTCGCTCAGGGGATATCGTAGACGATCGCAAAGCTGCAGAATGGCATGGTGAAAATCGTCAAAGCTTTCGTTACCATTTTGCTTTCGGTCTCTAATCATTTCTCTGATATCTAAATCAGATAAATGATCGCTAAAATGCTCTTTAAGGGCTCTACATAAATTCTCCCAATCTACTCTGTTGACTGTGCTGCGGTATCGCCAATACCATTCTTTGGCTTTCGAAGTGAATAAAATGTGGCAATGATCTCCTAACAATCTAAAATCTCCTGCTAAACTATCATGGGTTAATGAGTTTACCATGTAAATAAATTTTTCTACTGGTAACCCGGTGGTGTTTCCAGTGAACGTTAAGTTCCAACTATTTATCAGACTTGCAATTTTGCCGCTATTATTAAGAGCAACAGACGAAAAAGAAGCTCTCTCACGACTTGCTGGTACAGACGGGTGAGTTGAAGGAGGCCTAATATTACGCGGAGGGACAAAAGTAGGTTCATGGGGAACCTGATGAAAAGACGGTGCTGAAAAATTTCGAGCGACGAACGCATTCGGAAAGATCTCTCTGGGCCATTCAGGCTCTCTATTCGCGCTAAGGTTTACGCTTGAGAATTGCTGGGATAATCTTTCAACTACGGCGTGAAGCTTATTGATCTCGCCCTGAAAACTATTTTCAATTTTAGATCTAATTGGATCTTCCAAGCTATCCCTTTGTTCTACACTAGCTTGACCGGGGGAAATATTTCGATTATAAAATATTTATTATAAAAATTTAAACGAATATATATTCGGACAATATAATGAATGAAATGTATGAACGAATGAGAGTTGGACTAAAGATAATAATTGCAAAGATAATGAGATGTTACGCAGTTGAGATAATTTTAAGTCAAATTAAGTTCAGGTTCAATAGAACCAATATAGGCTGTAAATAAATAGATGAGCGTTTATAAGGTTGAGTTTGGCTGAGCTAGGTAAAGTTCAAAGAAGTAAATGGGAAATATTTAAGCAATGACACGCGTTCAAATTGATTACAATTTTAGTTCTAAGTGAACAAAGGTGGTACGGCCCACAAATGTGAATTTTATGAATTCCAAAAAATTTTTATAATTTACGTTAATTTAAATTTACGAAAAATTTGAGTTCAAAGATTACAAAAGTAAGTTAAAATTGATCAAAAGTTTAAGTTTTAATCGAACCCACGCAAAATTATTCAAGAATTAAATTTTCAATTAAGTTTCAAAGCAGACTTAAATTTTAAAAAAATTATCAAAAGTTTCAATATAAGTTCCCTTAAATTTAATAAAAAATTTCAAAATTAAAGTTCAGAAAAGTCTTTTAAAATTTCAAAATTAATTTTCAACAAATTTTCAAAATTTCTATATAAAGTTTTAATATAATTTTCAATATAGTTTTCATATATAATTTCATCAAAACTTCATAAAGATTTCCAAAAAAAAAAATTTCAATATAGTATTCAATATATGTTAATATAAATTTTCAAAATTAGTTCAAATATGAGTTAATAAAATTTTCCAAAATTTCAAAACTTAAGTCAACTATAAGTTAATAAAATAAACTTTCAGAAAATTTCAAAATTTTCAATATAATTTTCAATATATTTTCAAAAAAAAATTTCAATAAATTGTTAACCCAATGTAGTTATCCAAAACCAAACCAATCATTTAAAAAAAATCCGTAAGTAAGTATGACCATCCATCAAAAAATTAAAAATTTTAAGTTTGAGACTTTAATATTTTTTCCGAGAGTTTGCTACTATTTCGGTACTATAAAAATCATCTTGGACAGGGGACCGGTTCATTTAGAACGAAGTTCCTGTATTCCACAAATAATTTTTACTGACCAAAACAATTAGAAAAAATTTTAATTTTAACAACATATTATTTTTTTTTTTTTTTAGCAAAATTTTAATCATTAGCAAAATTTTAAGTTTAGCAAAATTTTAATTTTTAGGGATATTTTAATTTTAGGAAAAATTTTTATTTATAGCCCAATTTTAATTTTAGGACAAATTTTAATTATAGCAAAAATTTGAAGTTTAGCAAAATTCGATTTTAGGGAAATTTTAAATTTAGGAAAATTTTTAAATTTTAGGATAATTTTTAATAGTAGAAAAAAATTTTAATTTTAGCATTTTGAATTTTAGCACTATTTAATTTTGGCTTAATTTTAGCATTAGAAAAATTTTTGTTTAAACTTTATAATTAGACAATTTTACATTTAGAGAAATTCACATTTCGAAATGTTTTATTTTAGTTTAATTTTACAATAAGAGAAAATTTTTATAATCGAAAATTTTATAGTTAGTAAAAATTTTATATTTTAGCCAAATTTTATATATAGCAAAATTTATTTCTATTTAGCTTAAATTTATAAAAGTTCTTAACGTAGTAAAATTTTTAGTTTAATTAGAAAAATTTATTAATTTGGTAACATTTTAAATTTAATAAAAATTTTAAATTTAGAAAAATAATTATATTGTACAAAAATTTTTAAGTGGACAATTTAGGATTAATAAATAAAATTACCGCCTTGTGGTTGTACCGATGAAGCTGCTGCCGCCAGACGCCGTGGTTGTGTCTCGCTGGTTTGCTGCAAAGATTCCTGCTTTTGGGATGTCAATGTTTAATGGCCGTTTATATTTAGATGCCCATTGATTTTGTTGCTTTTGCAGCGTCTCACATCGACATTCAATATTATAAATATCATAAAGTTCAGGGTTAACACCCAAAATTAAAACGACTTCTTTGTAGACCCTGTAGTATGTATCAGTGCATAACAATTCAGATTTGTGGGTTTTGATTCCTTTAGTTCGCATTAAAAAGTAATCCAATGTTTTCGTTCAATAAAAAAAATGCTTTTTTTTGTTTTTTAAAAACTTCTTTTGTACTGCTGTTTGCTTAAAACACCTTTTCTGAATTTTGTTTTTGTAAAAATTTCAATTATTTTCCACAATTTTGTTTTTTTATTTACCGCAGTATTTTTTTTATGTTTAATTTACAACTATTGAAATGAAATTTTTAAACAATTGAAACTTTTTTTTTTTAATACAGTTTAATATTTATGTATAATATTTTCAACAACGAATTGAAATACGTTTTGCACGACTTTATTGCACCACCGCCAACACTTGACTCCTCAACTTGAATGAATTTAAATTCTGGCGTCATCTTCATAACGACCTCATTATACCAACTTTTTCTTTCCTCACTATGTATGTCATTATGTAACATTTCATCTCGTTATCCATAATACACATAGATATACAGACATTCGTGCATAATCTCACTCTTTTCGAAAAAAACAATACCAACTCATATTAAACGGAGAGAGAGAGTAGTGGGATTACTGAGTGCATGAAGGGGTAAGCTAATACCAATAGCTGAAAACCAAGTGGGAGAACGAGAAGGATTGCAAGTTGTAGTTGACCCATACATATATGAATAATCATGAATTCATATAAAACAACGAAGAGACAAAAAAAAAATCGCGCCATAAATCAGTTTGCAAAAATAGAACCCAAAAAAAATTTTGCCATCAACATATTACCATATAAGGTGTTGTTTACGTGTACATACTTGAACTTGAAAATAATTTCAAGATCAAGGTTATTATTTTTTTCTTCTTTCTTATTTCTGCTTGTACCAGAAATTCTTTTGCTATAGTGCAGAGCAAATCTGATCACCGTCACAAACCAGATGGTTTTGATTTCCATGAAAGGAAAAATCAACTGAAAACGGATATGTATGGTATTTACGCATTGGCTTTTTGCAAATCTTTCGCGTGATACAGGCCAAGGTCTTTTCCGGCTAAATCCACCAATTTATAATTACAATAACCAATTTTCTTTAAAATTTTGGCCTTCAAAAATTTAGGGGCAAGTTTAGAATTATACGCCGCAGCTTTATTGCTTAGTGAAAAATTACGTCGGTACACAACTTCACCTTCTGAAAAATTAACAGCCCTAGTTCTCAGATCGTAGTTTCTTTTGTTCACTTCACACGCTTTTTCTAAATTTTCGTGAACTTTCTGCCTAATGAAATGCAATTTATCCGAACGATCTAAGACATCCACGCCTTCTTCTAACAAATCTAAATTTTTTGAAATCTCATAGGATTGTCCGTGAGTCATCATTTGTTGTCCGAACAGAACATAATACGGCGAAAAGCCTAATGAACTGTGATATGAGCTTCTCAACGCGACTCCTATTTGGCTCAAATTCGTATCCCACGTACGCTGGTCTTTTCCCAAATACGAACGTATTCCAGCGATTTACCCGCTCAGAATTGTTAGACTGGGGTGAATAAACGGCAGTGAAGATATGTTGCACTCCATATTTTGTTAAAAAGCTTGCAAAAAGTGACGATCGAAATTGTGAACCGTTGTCAGTAATGACGACTTCGGGAACGCCGAATAAATGGAAAACATTTTTCTCTAAAAAATCAATGACAGAGGTGGTCGACATTTTCCGTAACGCTTTAAATAAAGGATATTTTGTGAAGTGGTCTAATACCAAAAAAATAGCTACATTGCCAGCTTTTGACCACGGATAAGGTCCAATAAAATCTAAATATAACCTTTGAAAAGGTCTAGCCGATTTGGCTTGAACACCCATAGGTGGTTTTAAAATAAAATTTGGCGCTTTGCTTTGTTTACAAATGTCGCAACTTAGTACAAAGGATCTAACCTGAGTAGCCATATTGGGCCAATAAAAATTTCGCCTCAATCGTTCGAGGGTTTTTCCCACACCTCCATGAGCAAACATGGGTGGATTATGAGCGCGTTCGATCACACAAGAGGTAAGGTCCTGTGGAACCCACAACTTCCATGATCAAGCCTCTGAAAATTCATCGCGTGAAAACTCTACGCGTTTATAGATGAAACCATCTACGACCTTTAAATCGGGCAACCGATTTTTATTGCTTTCGATATCAGCGATCAATTTAATATATTGTCCTGATGAAAAATATGGAGAAGATAAATCTATCTCTGGTTCTAACGAATCTAAGCTGTCAATGTTTTCAAAATTTAGGGGGTTTTCATTTTCGGTTGGTAGCCTCGATAGTGCATCGGGTACAACATGTTCACTTCCTTTACGGTGAAAAATAGAAAAATTAAAACCTTGCAGTTTCATAGACCAACGAGCTAGCCGGCCATTTAGGTCTGCTTGACGCATTAACCATTTTAGTGAAGCGTGGTCCGTAATGACACAAAATTCGTGACCTTCTACATACTCTCTAAATTTTTCGATACTCAACACGGCTGCAAGACACTCAAGTTCGGTTATCGAATAGTTCTGTTGTGCTCTATTTAATTTGTGCGAGAAGAATGCAATGGGCCTTTCGACTCCATCTTCATCTTCTTGAGCAAGAACTCCACCGACTCCTGTTTTGCAAGCATCACAAGAAATTATGAAAGGTCGTTCGAAATTCGGTGTTATTAATAACGGAGCAGATGTCAGTTTTTCTTTAATTAAATCAAATGACTTTTGAGCTTCTGGGTTCCAAAGAAAGGTTTTACTTTTCTTTGTCAGATCGGTTAACGGGCTTGTTAACGACGCAAAATTTTCCAGAAATCGTCTGTACCAACCTACAAGTCCTAAAAATTGGTGAACCTCTTTAGCTGATTTTGGTTCAGTTAACCCTTTAATGGCGGAAACTTTACTGGGATCAGGTTTTATACACCCAGAACCAATTATATAACCTAAATATCGGACTTCCTTCATGCACCATTTTCATTTTGCAATATTTAACGTCAGACCGGCTTTGCGAATTAATTGTGCTACTTCGAGCAATAAAGAAATATGTTCTTCGAAATCATCGCTTACTAAGAGCAAATCGTCTAAATAAACGAAGACTCGATTTTTAAGATGCGGTGGAATAATAACATCCATTAATCGGCAAAGGGTCTGGGGTGCATTGGTTAAACCAAAAGGCATCACTTTAAATCGATATAAGGGCCTATTGGGAACAGTAAAAGCTGTCTTGTCGCGAGAATTTTCTTCTAAACTAACTTGCCAAAAAGCATGTTTTAAATCTAAAGATGAAATAAATTCAGCTTTAGGTAATCTTGATAAAATTCCGTTGATTTTAGGTTGAGGGTAAGCGTCGCGAATAGTTACGCTATTCAATTTACGAGAGTCAAGACAAAGTCTAAACTTTCCTTCTCTCTGGACGCAGGCTACAGGGCTTCTCCAAGAACAAGTAGGAGGGGCTTTTTCTATCACTCCCAGCTCTAACATGCGATCAACTTCGTCATGTATTTTCTTTTCTACGGCTGGAGAAACAGAAAAATACCTCTTGATAGGCTTAACTCCTGGCTCTATTTCTATTGAATGTTCAATAATGGTGGTCTTACCTAACCCTTCTTTATCAAAATCCGGAAAAATTTTTATAATTTGATCTAATCTTTGTCTTTGCTCAATAGTTAGAATATTCTCCTCACAAACTTGATTAAGCTCTTCAATTTTTAACGGGCTGTTCCCAAAAATCATAGACATAAGTCCGAACGAATGCCAAAAATCGATACCTAAGTATACATCATGTGTTAGATTGGGTATTATATACAAACGAACTAATCTGGTAATATTTCTGTAGGTGATATTTGTTTCTACGAAACCTAAAATTTTATATTGCTGACCGCCAGCTGCTTCGACGAAATTAGAAAATTTTTTAAAAGGTAAATTTTTACAAAGAAAAGTTTTTGCAGCGGAACCACTTATGCAAGATAAAGAGGCGCCTGAATCTAAAAGGCCTAATAATTTCATTCCAAATATATCAATTTGAATATAGGGTCTTATGTCAGATTTTGACTTCTCAATAGATTCAATGCAACTTCGGACTTTAAACTTGTTTAATTTTAACATTTTATAAAAAATTCTAATTCGTAGAGTATTTCTTTTTACTTTATGAATTTGCGGGTTAACTTTCGCTGGGGTGTTAATCGATTCGCAGAAAATTCGTTTTCTCGCTAATTCATATAATCTAACACTCTCATGGTATGGCTTGATGGGAAATAGAATTGGTTTAGACTTTTCCTTGTCATTTTTCAAAATGGTAAACTTGGTAAAATCGATGAAATCGGTTTGTGTGCTACCGTCAGAGCTATTTTTAAGAATTTCAGGGGGGCGTCAATATTTTCAAATTGTTTTTCGCCTAAAGACGAATTTATTTGGTTCTCGAGCGGAAGCTGGTGTTGTTGCTGGCGCTCGCCTGGAAGTTTCCCTGACACATTTCACATTGGGGTCTGTAGACACCTACGGTACCACATCCATAACAAAATATGGTTCTGTCTTCGAGACAGTCCGTATATCTGTGGCCTTCTTTTCTACAGTTCCAGCAGATATTAATTTTGCATTTAGCAGGGTCTTCTTTTTGTTTGCGGACCTCGCAAACTTCTTCAGGTGGGTTTTCATCAAAGAATTCATCCTCTACGTCGATTTCATTAACCTGTCTTCGAAAGTTCTTCGGGGCTCTGTCGAGTTCAAAACTCAGTGCCTCTCGTCGCAAAACCAAATGGCGTAAATGTGAAACGTTGTCAATTTGTAGATAGAACAATTCCCTTCTTAAATGAGGGCTTAAATTTCTACGCAAAATTTCTGTCAATTCGGATTCGCTCAGGGGATATCGTAGACGATCGCAAAGCTGCAGAATGGCATGGTGAAAATCGTCAAAGCTTTCGTTACCATTTTGCTTTCGGTCTCTAATCATTTCTCTGATATCTAAATCAGATAAATGATCGCTAAAATGCTCTTTAAGGGCTCTACATAAATTCTCCCAATCTACTCTGTTGACTGTGCTGCGGTATCGCCAATACCATTCTTTGGCTTTCGAAGTGAATAAAATGTGGCAATGATCTCCTAACAATCTAAAATCTCCTGCTAAACTATCATGGGTTAATGAGTTTACCATGTAAATAAATTTTTCTACTGGTAACCCGGTGGTGTTTCCAGTGAACGTTAAGTTCCAACTATTTATCAGACTTGCAATTTTGCCGCTATTATTAAGAGCAACAGACGAAAAAGAAGCTCTCTCACGACTTGCTGGTACAGACGGGTGAGTTGAAGGAGGCCTAATATTACGCGGAGGGACAAAAGTAGGTTCATGGGGAACCTGATGAAAAGACGGTGCTGAAAAATTTCGAGCGACGAACGCATTCGGAAAGATCTCTCTGGGCCATTCAGGCTCTCTATTCGCGCTAAGGTTTACGCTTGAGAATTGCTGGGACAATCTTTCAACTACGGCGTGAAGCTTATTGATCTCGCCCTGAAAACTATTTTCAATTTTAGATCTAATTGGATCTTCCAAGCTATCCCTTTGTTCTACACTAGCTTGACCGGGGGAAATATTTCGATTATAAAATATTTATTATAAAAATTTAAACGAATATATATTCGGACAATATAATGAATGAAATGTATGAACGAATGAGAGTTGGACTAAAGATAATAATTGCAAAGATAATGAGATGTTACGCAGTTGAGATAATTTTAAGTCAAATTAAGTTCAGGTTCAATAGAACCAATATAGGCTGTAAATAAATAGATGAGCGTTTATAAGGTTGAGTTTGGCTGAGCTAGGTAAAGTTCAAAGAAGTAAATGGGAAATATTTAAGCAATGACACGCGTTCAAATTGATTACAATTTTAGTTCTAAGTGAACAAAGGTGGTACGGCCCACAAATGTGAATTTTATGAATTCCAAAAAATTTTTATAATTTACGTTAATTTAAATTTACGAAAAATTTGAGTTCAAAGATTACAAAAGTAAGTTAAAATTGATCAAAAGTTTAAGTTTTAATCGAACCCACGCAAAATTATTCAAGAATTAAATTTTCAATTAAGTTTCAAAGCAGACTTAAATTTTAAAAAAATTATCAAAAGTTTCAATATAAGTTCCCTTAAATTTAATAAAAAATTTCAAAATTAAAGTTCAGAAAAGTCTTTTAAAATTTCAAAATTAATTTTCAACAAATTTTCAAAATTTCTATATAAAGTTTTAATATAATTTTCAATATAGTTTTCATATATAATTTCATCAAAACTTCATAAAGATTTCCAAAAAAAAAAATTTCAATATAGTATTCAATATATGTTAATATAAATTTTCAAAATTAGTTCAAATATGAGTTAATAAAATTTTCCAAAATTTCAAAACTTAAGTCAACTATAAGTTAATAAAATAAACTTTCAGAAAATTTCAAAATTTTCAATATAATTTTCAATATATTTTCAAAAAAAAATTTCAATAAATTGTTAACCCAATGTAGTTATCCAAAACCAAACCAATCATTTAAAAAAAATCCGTAAGTAAGTATGACCATCCATCAAAAAATTAAAAATTTTAAGTTTGAGACTTTAATATTTTTTCCGAGAGTTTGCTACTATTTCGGTACTATAAAAATCATCTTGGACAGGGGACCGGTTCATTTAGAACGAAGTTCCTGTATTCCACAAATAATTTTTACTGACCAAAACAATTAGAAAAAATTTTAATTTTAACAACATATTATTTTTTTTTTTTTTTAGCAAAATTTTAATCATTAGCAAAATTTTAAGTTTAGCAAAATTTTAATTTTTAGGGATATTTTAATTTTAGGAAAAATTTTTATTTATAGCCCAATTTTAATTTTAGGACAAATTTTAATTATAGCAAAAATTTGAAGTTTAGCAAAATTCGATTTTAGGGAAATTTTAAATTTAGGAAAATTTTTAAATTTTAGGATAATTTTTAATAGTAGAAAAAAATTTTAATTTTAGCATTTTGAATTTTAGCACTATTTAATTTTGGCTTAATTTTAGCATTAGAAAAATTTTTGTTTAAACTTTATAATTAGACAATTTTACATTTAGGGAAATTCACATTTCGAAATGTTTTATTTTAGTTTAATTTTACAATAAGAGAAAATTTTTATAATCGAAAATTTTATAGTTAGTAAAAATTTTATATTTTAGCCAAATTTTATATATAGCAAAATTTATTTCTATTTAGCTTAAATTTATAAAAGTTCTTAACGTAGTAAAATTTTTAGTTTAATTAGAAAAATTTATTAATTTGGTAACATTTTAAATTTAATAAAAATTTTAAATTTAGAAAAATAATTATATTGTACAAAAATTTTTAAGTGGACAATTTAGGATTAATAAATAAAATTACCGCCTTGTGGTTGTACCGATGAAGCTGCTGCCGCCAGACGCCGTGGTTGTGTCTCGCTGGTTTGCTGCAAAGATTCCTGCTTTTGGGATGTCAATGTTTAATGGCCGTTTATATTTAGATGCCCATTGATTTTGTTGCTTTTGCAGCGTCTCACATCGACATTCAATATTATAAATATCATAAAGTTCAGGGTTAACACCCAAAATTAAAACGACTTCTTTGTAGACCCTGTAGTATGTATCAGTGCATAACAATTCAGATTTGTGGGTTTTGATTCCTTTAGTTCGCATTAAAAAGTAATCCAATGTTTTCGTTCAATAAAAAAAATGCTTTTTTTTTTTTAAAAAAAACTTCTTTTGTACTGCTGTTTGCTTAAAACACCTTTTCTGAATTTTGTTTTAGTAAAACTTTCAATTATTTTCCACAATATTGTTTTTTTATTTAACGCAGTATTTTTTTTATGTTTAATTTACAACTATTGAAATGAAATTTTTAAACAATTGAAACTTTTTTTTTAATACAGTTTAATATTTATGTGTAATATTTTCAACAACGAATTGAAATACGTTTTGCACGACTTTATTGCACCACCGCCAACACTTGACTCCTCAACTTGAATGAATTTAAATTCTGGCATCATCTTCATAACGACCTCATTATACCAACTTTTTCTTGCCTCACTCAGCGCAACCAAAAAAAAATAAAACCTGTTTTGGTATAACATACGCTCAACCACTCATTGAATAGCCTATGTATGTATGTCATTATGTAACATTTCATCTCGTTATCCATAATACACATAGATATACAGACATTCGTTCATAATCTCACTCTTTTCGAAAAAAACAATACCAACTCATATTACACGGAGAGAGAGAGTAGTGGGATTACTGAGTGAATGAAGGGGTAAGCTAATACCAATAGCTGAAAACCAAGTGGGAGAACGAGAAGGATTGCAAGTTGTAGTTGACCCATACATACATGAATAATCATGAATTCATATAAAACAACGAAGAGACAAAAAAAAATCGCGCCATAAATCAGTTTGCAAAAATAGAACCCAAAAAAAATTTTGCCATCAACATATTACCATATAAGGTGTTGTTTACGTGTACATACTTGAACTTGAAAATAATTTCAAGATCAAGGTTATTATTTTTTTCTTCTTTCTTATTTCTGCTTGTACCAGAAATTCTTTTGCTACAGTGCAGAGCAAATCTGATCACCGTCACATCACCAAGGTATTTATAAGTATTTACCAGTTCTATAAAAGTATTGCAGTCATCATTACTGTCCAAGTATTTGCTTGTGTTTTTATGGGGCATTCTTGTTCGTGGAGTTTAAGCATGACATTTTCGTACCTAAGATGTTGAGGTTTTATATGCATTACTTTTTTTTTTGTAGCGTTAGTCACTAGTCCATTATCATGACACCATTTTACTAAAATATCTAGTTGACTCTGCATAATTTGAGTTGCTGTATTAACATTGTTATGTGTGTCGTCAGCATAAGCAAATATTTTGATATTTTTTATGTATGTTAATCATTTCATTAGCATATATATTGTATAATATTGGGCCTAGCTTTGAGCCTTGGGGTACTCCATGAGATGATGGTATTTCATCACTAAAGTTATTTATTTTTACTCGATATGTTCTATAGTTAAGATAACTTCTAAACCACGCTAAACAACTTCCACGAATTCCGTTTTTTCTAAAGCTTGAATTAGTTTATCATGTGAAAGGGTGTAAAAGGCTTTGCTAAAATCTATAAATAATGCAAGGCAGTGTGTATTTTTGCTCAGACAGGCATTGACATTTGAAACCCGAATTGACTCGGATTAATAATTTTAAATTTTTCTCTAAACTTAGTAATTCTTCGTACAACAACTTCCTCAATAATTTTTTCAATAACCGATAATATTGTAATAATAAAAAAAATGGACGGATGATTGAAGAAAAAGGATTTTTGTTTGACGGTACGTTCGAAGAAGGATTTTAAAGTGATTATTCAATTTATGGAGTTTTACTTTATTCATTATAAAGATATTTAAAGAGTGTCCTATCAAAACGAGAATGGTTTTAAGTATTTACTAAGCACTTCTGCCGGTTTTAGACGAGCATGTGAGTGCCCCTTTTTTGAATTATGAAAACAACCTTTAAGTTTGAGATATGCCTTCTTAATTAGTTTTTATTGAATATTTACCATACTTATATACAAAAATGTAATTACAAATATGCTGTGTAATAATTATAATTAAATAATAAATATTAAATATTAAATATAAAATATTAAATATTAAATATTAAATATTAAATATTAAATATTAAATATTAAATATTAAATATTAAATATTAAATATTAAATATTAAATATTAAATATTAAATATTAAATATTAAATATTAAATATTAAATATTAAATATTAAATATTAAATATTAAATATTAAATATTAAATATTAAATATTAAATATTAAATATTAAATATTAAATATTAAATATTAAATATTAAATATTAAATATTAAATATTAAATATTAAATATTAAATATTAAATATTAAATATTAAATATTAAATATTAAATATTAAATATTAAATATTAAATATTAAATATTAAATATTAAATATTAAATATTAAATATTAAATATTAAATATTAAATATTAAATATTAAATATTAAATATTAAATATTAAATATTAAATATTAAATATTAAATATTAAATATTAAATATTAAATATTAAATATTAAATATTAAATATTAAATATTAAATATTAAATATTAAATATTAAATATTAAATATTAAATATTAAATATTAAATATTAAATATTAAATATTAAATATTAAATATTAAATATTAAATATTAAATATTAAATATTAAATATTAAATATTAAATATTAAATATTAAATATTAAATATTAAATATTAAATATTAAATATTAAATATTAAATATTAAATATTAAATATTAAATATTAAATATTAAATATTAAATATTAAATATTAAATATTAAATATTAAATATTAAATATTAAATATTAAATATTAAATATTAAATATTAAATATTAAATATTAAATATTAAATATTAAATATTAAATATTAAATATTAAATATTAAATATTAAATATTAAATATTAAATATTAAATATTAAATATTAAATATTAAATATTAAATATTAAATATTAAATATTAAATATTAAATATTAAATATTAAATATTAAATATTAAATATTAAATATTAAATATTAAATATTAAATATTAAATATTAAATATTAAATATTAAATATTAAATATTAAATATTAAATATTAAATATTAAATATTAAATATTAAATATTAAATATTAAATATTAAATATTAAATATTAAATATTAAATATTAAATATTAAATATTAAATATTAAATATTAAATATTAAATATTAAATATTAAATATTAAATATTAAATATTAAATATTAAATATTAAAATATTAAATATTAAATATTAAATATTAAATATTAAATATTAAATATTAAATATTAAATATTAAATATTAAATATTAAATATTAAATATTAAATATTAAATATTAAATATTAAATATTAAATATTAAATATTAAATATTAAATATTAAATATTAAATATTAAATATTAAATATTAAATATTAAATATTAAATATTAAATATTAAATATTAAATATTAAATATTAAATATTAAATATTAAATATTAAATATTAAATATTAAATATTAAATATTAAATATTAAATATTAAATATTAAATATTAAATATTAAATATTAAATATTAAATATTAAATATTAAATATTAAATATTAAATATTAAATATTAAATATTAAATATTAAATATTAAATATTAAATATTAAATATTAAATATTAAATATTAAATATTAAATATTAAATATTAAATATTAAATATTAAATATTAAATATTAAATATTAAATATTAAATATTAAATATTAAATATTAAATATTAAATATTAAATATTAAATATTAAATATTAAATATTAAATATTAAATATTAAATATTAAATATTAAATATTAAATATTAAATATTAAATATTAAATATTAAATATTAAATATTAAATATTAAATATTAAATATTAAATATTAAATATTAAATATTAAATATTAAATATTAAATATTAAATATTAAATATTAAATATTAAATATTAAATATTAAATATTAAATATTAAATATTAAATATTAAATATTAAATATTAAATATTAAATATTAAATATTAAATATTAAATATTAAATATTAAATATTAAATATTAAATATTAAATATTAAATATTAAATATTAAATATTAAATATTAAATATTAAATATTAAATATTAAATATTAAATATTAAATATTAAATATTAAATATTAAATATTAAATATTAAATATTAAATATTAAATATTAAATATTAAATATTAAATATTAAATATTAAATATTAAATATTAAATATTAAATATTAAATATTAAATATTAAATATTAAATATTAAATATTAAATATTAAATATTAAATATTAAATATTAAATATTAAATATTAAATATTAAATATTAAATATTAAATATTAAATATTAAATATTAAATATTAAATATTAAATATTAAATATTAAATATTAAATATTAAATATTAAATATTAAATATTAAATATTAAATATTAAATATTAAATATTAAATATTAAATATTAAATATTAAATATTAAATATTAAATATTAAATATTAAATATTAAATATTAAATATTAAATATTAAATATTAAATATTAAATATTAAATATTAAATATTAAATATTAAATATTAAATATTAAATATTAAATATTAAATATTAAATATTAAATATTAAATATTAAATATTAAATATTAAATATTAAATATTAAATATTAAATATTAAATATTAAATATTAAATATTAAATATTAAATATTAAATATTAAATATTAAATATTAAATATTAAATATTAAATATTAAATATTAAATATTAAATATTAAATATTAAATATTAAATATTAAATATTAAATATTAAATATTAAATATTAAATATTAAATATTAAATATTAAATATTAAATATTAAATATTAAATATTAAATATTAAATATTAAATATTAAATATTAAATATTAAATATTAAATATTAAATATTAAATATTAAATATTAAATATTAAATATTAAATATTAAATATTAAATATTAAATATTAAATATTAAATATTAAATATTAAATATTAAATATTAAATATTAAATATTAAATATTAAATATTAAATATTAAATATTAAATATTAAATATTAAATATTAAATATTAAATATTAAATATTAAATATTAAATATTAAATATTAAATATTAAATATTAAATATTAAATATTAAATATTAAATATTAAATATTAAATATTAAATATTAAATATTAAATATTAAATATTAAATATTAAATATTAAATATTAAATATTAAATATTAAATATTAAATATTAAATATTAAATATTAAATATTAAATATTAAATATTAAATATTAAATATTAAATATTAAATATTAAATATTAAATATTAAATATTAAATATTAAATATTAAATATTAAATATTAAATATTAAATATTAAATATTAAATATTAAATATTAAATATTAAATATTAAATATTAAATATTAAATATTAAATATTAAATATTAAATATTAAATATTAAATATTAAATATTAAATATTAAATATTAAATATTAAATATTAAATATTAAATATTAAATATTAAATATTAAATATTAAATATTAAATATTAAATATTAAATATTAAATATTAAATATTAAATATTAAATATTAAATATTAAATATTAAATATTAAATATTAAATATTAAATATTAAATATTAAATATTAAATATTAAATATTAAATATTAAATATTAAATATTAAATATTAAATATTAAATATTAAATATTAAATATTAAATATTAAATATTAAATATTAAATATTAAATATTAAATATTAAATATTAAATATTAAATATTAAATATTAAATATTAAATATTAAATATTAAATATTAAATATTAAATATTAAATATTAAATATTAAATATTAAATATTAAATATTAAATATTAAATATTAAATATTAAATATTAAATATTAAATATTAAATATTAAATATTAAATATTAAATATTAAATATTAAATATTAAATATTAAATATTAAATATTAAATATTAAATATTAAATATTAAATATTAAATATTAAATATTAAATATTAAATATTAAATATTAAATATTAAATATTAAATATTAAATATTAAATATTAAATATTAAATATTAAATATTAAATATTAAATATTAAATATTAAATATTAAATATTAAATATTAAATATTAAATATTAAATATTAAATATTAAATATTAAATATTAAATATTAAATATTAAATATTAAATATTAAATATTAAATATTAAATATTAAATATTAAATATTAAATATTAAATATTAAATATTAAATATTAAATATTAAATATTAAATATTAAATATTAAATATTAAATATTAAATATTAAATATTAAATATTAAATATTAAATATTAAATATTAAATATTAAATATTAAATATTAAATATTAAATATTAAATATTAAATATTAAATATTAAATATTAAATATTAAATATTAAATATTAAATATTAAATATTAAATATTAAATATTAAATATTAAATATTAAATATTAAATATTAAATATTAAATATTAAATATTAAATATTAAATATTAAATATTAAATATTAAATATTAAATATTAAATATTAAATATTAAATATTAAATATTAAATATTAAATATTAAATATTAAATATTAAATATTAAATATTAAATATTAAATATTAAATATTAAATATTAAATATTAAATATTAAATATTAAATATTAAATATTAAATATTAAATATTAAATATTAAATATTAAATATTAAATATTAAATATTAAATATTAAATATTAAATATTAAATATTAAATATTAAATATTAAATATTAAATATTAAATATTAAATATTAAATATTAATATTAAATATTAATATTAAATATTAAATATTAAATATTAAATATTAAATATTAAATATTAAATATTAAATATTAAATATTAAATATTAAATATTAAATATTAAATATTAAATATTAAATATTAAATATTAAATATAAATATTAAATATTAAATATTAAATATTAAAATATTAAATATTAAATATTAAATATAAATATTAAATATTAAATATTAAATATTAAATATTAAATATTAAATATTAAATATTAAATATTAAATATTAATATAGTTAAATATTAAATATTAAATATTAAATATTAAATATTAAATATTAAATATTAAATATTAAATATTAAATATTAAATATTAAATATTAAATATTAAATATTAAATATTAAATATTAAATATAAATATTAAATATTAAATATTAAATATTAAATATTAAATATTAAATATTAAATATTAAATATTAAATATTAAATATTAAATATTAAATATTAAATATTAAATATTAAATAATAAATATTAAATATTAAATATTAAATATTAAATATTAAATATTAAATATTAAATATTAAATATTAAATATTAAATATTAAATATTAAATATTAAATATTAAATATTAAATATTAAATATTAAATATTAAATATTAAATATTAAATATTAAATATTAAATATTAAATATTAAATATTAAATATTAAATATTAAATATTAAATATTAAATATTAAATATTAAATATTAAATATTAAATATTAAATATTAAATATTAAATATTAAATATTAAATATTAAATATTAAATATTAAATATTAAATATTAAATATTAAATATTAAATATTAAATATTAAATATTAAATATTAAATATTAAATATTAAATATTAAATATTAAATATTAAATATTAAATATTAAATATTAAATATTAAATATTAAATATTAAATATTAAATATTAAATATTAAATATTAAATATTAAATATTAAATATTAAATATGTAAATATTAAATATTAAATATTAAATATTAAATATTAAATATTAAATATTAAATATTAAATATTAAATATTAAATATTAAATATTAAATATTAAATATTAAATATTAAATATTAAATATTAAATATTAAATATTAAAATATTAAATATTAAATATTAAATATTAAATATTAAATATTAAATATTAAATATTAAATATTAAATATTAAATATTAAATATTAAATATTAAATATTAAATATTAAATATTAAATATTAAATATTAAATATTAAATATTAAATATTAAATATTAAATTATTAAATATTAAATATTAAATATTAAATATTAAATATTAAATATTAAATATTAAATATTAAATATTAAATATTAAATATTAAATATTAAATATTAAATATTAAATATTAAATATTAAATATTAAATATTAAATATTAAATATTAAATATTAAATATTAAATATTAAATATTAAATATTAAATATTAAATATTAAATATTAAATATTAAATATTAAATATTAAATATTAAATATTAAATATTAAATATTAAATATTAAATATTAAATATTAAATATTAAATATTAAAATATTAAATATTAAATATTAAATATTAAATATTAAATATTAAATATTAAATATTAAATATTAAATATTAAATATTAAATATTAAATATTAAATATTAAATATTAAATATTAATATTAAATATTAAATATTAAATATTAAATATTAAATATTAAATATTAAATATTAAATATTAAATATTAAATATTAAATATTAAATATTAAATATTAAATATTAAATATTAAATATTAAATATTAAATATTAAATATTAAATATTAAATATTAAATATTAAATATTAAATATTAAATATTAAATATTAAATATTAAATATTAAATATTAAATATTAAATATTAAATATTAAATATTAAATATTAAATATTAAATATTAAATATTAAATATTAAATATTAAATATTAAATATTAAATATTAAATATTAAATATTAAATATTAAATATTAAATATTAAATATTAAATATTAAATATTAAATATTAATATTAAATATTAAATATTAAATATTAAATATTAAATATTAAATATTAAATATTAAATATTAAATATTAAATATTAAATATTAAATATTAAATATTAAATTATTAAATATTAAATATTAAATATTAAATATTAAATATTAAATATTAAATATTAAATATTAAATATTAAATATTAAATATTAAATATTAAATATTAAATATTAAATATTAAATATTAAATATTAAATATTAAATATCTAAATATTAAATATTAAATATTAAATATTAAATATTAAATATTAAATATTAAATATTAAATATTAAATATTAAATATTAAATATTAAATATTAAATATTAAATATTAAATATTAAATATTAAATATTAAATATTAAATATTAAATATTAAATATTAAATATTAAATATTAAATATTAAATATTAAATATTAAATATTAAATATTAAATATTAAAATATTAAATATTAAATATTAAATATTAATATTAAATATTAAATATTAAATATTAAATATTAAAATTAAATATTAAATATTAAATATTAAATATTAAATATTAAATATTAAATATTAAATATTAAATATTAAATATTAAATATTAAATATTAAATATTAAATATTAAATATTAAATATTAAATATTAAATATTAAATATTAAATATTAAATATTAAATATTAAATATTAAATATTAAATATTAAATATTAAATATTAAATATTAAATATTAAATATATATTTAAATATTAAATATTAAATATTAAATATTAAATATTAAATATTAAATATTAAATATTAAATATTAAATATTAAATATTAAATATTAAATATTAAATATTAAATATTAAATATTAAATATTAAATATTAAATATTAAATATTAAATATTAAATATTAATATTAAATATTAAATATTAAATATTAAATATTAAATATTAATAAATATTAAATATTAAATATTAAAATATTAAATATTAAATATTAAATATTAAATATTAAATATTAAATATTAAATATTAAATATTAAATATTAAATATTAAATATTAAATATTAAATATTAAATATTAAATATTAAATATTAAATATTAAATATTAAATATTAAATATTAAATATTAATATTAAATATTAAATATTAAATATTAAATTATTAAATATTAAATATTAAATATTAAATATTAAATATTAAATATTAAATATTAAATATTAAATATTAAATATTAAATATTAAATATTAAATATTAAATATTAAATATTAAATATTATATATTAAATATTAAATATTAAATATTAAATATTAAATATTAAATATTAAATATTAAATATTAAATATTAAATATTAAATATTAAATATTAAATATTAAATATTAAATATTAAATATTAATATTAAATATTAAATATTAAATATTAAATATTAAATATTAAATATTAAATATTAAATATTAAATATTAAATATTAAATATTAAATATTAAATATAAATATTAAATATTAAATATTAAATATTAAATATTAAATATTAAATATTAAATATTAAATATTAAATATTAAATATTAAATATTAAATATTAAATATTAAATATTAAATATTAAATATTAAATATTAAATATTAATATTAAATATTAAATATTAAATATTAAATATTAAATATTAAAATATTAAATATTTAAATATTAAATATTAAATATTAAATATTAAATATTAAATATTAAATATTAAATATTAAATATTAAATATTAAAATATTAAATATTAAATATTAAATATTAAATATTAAATATTAAATATTAAATATTAAATATTAAATATTAAATATTAAATATTAAATATTAAATATTAAATATTAAATATTAAATATTAAATATTAAATATTAAAATATGAAAATATTAAATATTAAATATTAATATTAAATATTAAATATTAAAATTAAATATTAAATATTAAATATTAAATATTAAATATTAAATATTTAAATATTAAATATTAAATATTAATATTAAATATTAAATATATAATAATAAATATTAAATATTAAATATTAAATATTAAATATTAAATATTAAATATTAAATATTAAATATTAAATATCAAATATTAAATATTAATATTAAATATTTAAATATTAAATATTAAATATTAAATATTAAATATTAAATATTAAATATTAAATATTAAATATTAAATATTAAATATTAAATATTAAATATTAAATATTAAATATTAAATTATTAAATATTAAATATTAAATAATTAAATATTAAATATTAAATATTAAATATTAAATATTAAATATTAAATATATTAAATATTATATATTAAATATTAAATATTAAATATTAAATATTAATATTAAATATTAAATATTAAATATTAAATATTAAATATTAAATATTAAATATTAAATATTAATATTAAATATTATATTTAATATTAAATATTAAAATATTTAAATATTAAATATTAATATTAAATATTAAATATTAAATATTAAATATTAAATATTAAATATTAAATATTTAAATATTTAATATTTAAATATTAATATTAAATATTAAATATTAAATATTAATATTAAATATTAAATATTAAATATTAAATATTAAATATTAAATATTAAATATTAAATATTAAATATTAAATATTAAATATTAAATATTAAATATTAAATATTAAATATTAAATATTAAATATTAAATATTAAATATTAAATATTAAATATTAAATATTAAATATTAAATATTAAATATTAAATATTAAATATTAAATATATAAATATTAAATATTAAATATTAAATATTAAATATTAAATATTAAATATTAAATATTAAATATTAAATATTAAATATTAAATATTAAATATTAAATATTAAATATTAAATATTAAATATTAAATATTAAATATTAAATATTAAATATTAAATATTAAATATTAAATATTAAATATTAAATATTAAATATTAAATATTAAATATTAAATATTATAATATTAAATAATTAAATATTAAATATTAAATATTAAATATTAAATTTTA
>OY821519.1:173153223-173221403 GCA_963682025.1 Cordilura impudica | reverse complement strand
TATTCCGATCCAGTGTTCAGAGCACCGTGAGGTTATGTCAACGAGATGGGTACTCACGTTAAACACAAGAGACTTCTGTATGGACCATTATTTCTGCATGGACAATAAAAAATATGACCACCTCCATTTTCACAAAACCCCGTAATCACCAATGACATCAAAAAAAGAAGACAAATTCATATACAAAATCCCACATAGAAACTCCTTCAACAGATTGCAAAGGATACTGGGATATGTCGTCAGATTCATTAATAACAGAAGGTTATTAAAAAGTCAACGCCCATCATATAAAGCGCTAACACCAGACGAATTGAATGAAGCTCTTATAAAAACTACTCAATTGACCGACTTTTCAGCAGAACTCAGACACTGAAGAAACACAAAAAAATAGATAAAATTAGCTCCATCAACAGTCTATCTCCATTTATCGATGACAGGGGTATTCTCCGTGTTCGAGGGCGATAAGAATCATCAGAATTATCAAACGATGCAAAACATTCAAGGCTGCCAAATTGTTATTCATACCAAATCATATTGAAAGTAAACATTTGTTCAATAAAAGGCAAAATAACGGCAAGTGTAGTGTGTTTGATATGTCTTAGTTACCATACCTTCAGTACGGTAACTAAATGGTAACATTAAACCATTTTAATTAACGGCAACAATATCTACACGCACCGAACTTTAGCGTGAGAAACATTTATTTCTCAAACTGCAATACAATACAGTTATGTTTAGTTTATTTGATTCACCTGTGTGGAAATCTGCTGTGCTTGCAGATTCCCACACACATTTAATTGTATTCTAGCGTAAGTCAGAATTTAAGTATAATTTGAAAAGACAATTAATAAAGTACTCCATAACAGAACAGTCGCACAAGTGGAAACTTAACAGTGAGAATTAAATGCCTACAACAAAAACAACAAAAAGCAATTTAAAAATCAAAAAATTAAAAAAAAAAACACAAAAAATGCTTTAAATTTTTTTTTTCAATATTATTTTTATAAAACTACCAAAAAAAAATTTTGCAAAGAAAGAAACCCATTTTTATTACATAAATTAAACGAAAAAAAAAATAATTGAATCCCTGCTTGTTGATTAAGTGATAGCTGATAAAAATTAATGTTAAATACAAAATGAACTTCCTAGTGCTAAAAATATATACAAAAATTAAATTAATAAAATAAGAAAGGAAGAGAAGAAATGAAAATCAATGTGGCCAAAGAAGCAAGAAACAGGTGTGGCCGATACACCTGCAACGTACAAGAGGAAGCGACAACAACAGCAACTATAACAGCAACATCAACATCAACAATAACAGCAGCTGCAACAAACCACAACACCAACAGCGATAAACATAAAACATCGTAAGCGTTATTAATATAAAATTTAAATATTTTAAATAATTAGATGCATTACAATGTAATCTTTTAAACATTTTTATCGACCTTGAATATTTTATTAGATGTATACATATAAAAATCGCACAATAATTATATATATAAAAGCCAGTTGGTAATAATACCTACATATATGGTACTACTATTCTGTCCTTTATATTTTGTAATCTACATAATGTTGGATATAAAATTTTTGATATTTATATTGTATAAAAATCTACTTTATTAGTTTAACAGAAAGAAAAAAAAAAAAAAAGGAGAGAATATTTATTTTAATACCATTTTGTTAATACAAAATAATCAATGGAAATATACTAAGAATATGTTATGAAAATATACTCTGATTTAAAATCATATGTAATTTAATTTTATTCCAAAGCGGAAAGCTCATCCACAGGATGACCTAGGCTATTTTTTTATATAATGTATAATTTAGAAAGTACCTCGACCATACAGTAAGGGAAAAGGATTTTAAATTCATTTTATTTTTATGGACAAATTGATTGTGTTTTGGGATATTCGGACATACCCTTTTGGATCAGTTTTATTTACTTAAATAGAGAAAATAATATATTTTATTATGGGAAAGACCGAGTCGAAACTCGAAAAACCCAACGCTAATGTCATAACCAACGTTGAGGTTGTCGACCACACAAATCAATTGGATTCCTTGTGGTACCTCACATTGTGTCTAGTATTGGTAAGCGTGGCCAATTTATTACTGAAATTATATGTGCTCCACAAAAGATCTCTCCGTAAGAGGTATATGAGCAGAGGCTACAACCTTGATAAGGTTTAGACACGGCATTGCGAAAATCTCTAGGTAATTTTTTAATAAAGATATCCTGGCCAATATTTCGAACATATTAGAAATAACATTGAGTGACAGATCTTAATATATTTGCATTGAAATGGAAAATTTGGTATTGGTTTTAATTACCTGTTTTTGAGAATTGGCATTAATTGCCAATATTATTGATAATTGAACATTGCGGCATATTGTGCCAGATAATTATTTATGAAAGGCAAAAATTTCATAATAATTTTATTGAATGAATTTGTTGGAATTAAAGTATAGTGAATGAATAAAATTATCTTTGGCATACAGTGCCATAGAATTACTATAGTGGAATTATTCACTTGAACAGATTTTTTTTCTCCCTCTTCTCAAATTTTTTTTTTGGGCATTAATTGCCAATATAGCAAAAATTTTATCGGATGTACTCTTAAATACCTTACGATTTTTAAATGATTTTGGAAATTCTTTGATTAGTATGCGAATATTTTGGCACCTAGTGATTTTGAATGTTTGGCATTACGGGCCAATACAATAAATTGACATTATATTTCTTTTTCAATGGGGAAATTTTAGTAACCTTTTATGATATTTCCCCATAGTCTGCCAAATTGTTTCAATTTTGATTTCTTACATAAACGCACAATTTTCCCCTAGATAAATTGTCATAATTTTGGCTAAAGGTTGACCCTGATTTTATGGACTGGCAAGCGATACTCGACCAATGTAGGATCATAAGGGAAGAATTTGACAAATCCCATAAATGCCTCAATACTGATAGGCCTACCAAGGAGGAAACAGTTGAGAAACATCTAAAGAACCTCCACTTACGACTTGAGGAAATAAGAGTCTTATTAAACGTTAATTATCAGCGCCTAACATCCGCTCATAAGGTTGCGGCAGAGGGTTTTTTCATTGACCTAAGAGGTAAGCTGATTGGCGTAGCGTCCCGCAGGGGTATTGAGGTGAACTTGCCCGACTCATTACATGAGAGGATAGAATTTGGGGAGGATAAGGAACAACTGACAGTACAATTGGGGGAAAACAGCGACAAAATGCCACAAACAGCATCAGAATTTTTAAGAACAGGCTCCAGGATCATACCTGATTTCGATGGTAGGGCAGAGAACCTACAAGGTTTCTTAGATGCCCTGACACTTGTCGATTCGATCGCTGAAGGTCAAGATGCGGTAGCCGTCAATCTGGTAAAAACCAAATTGAAGGGAACAGCTCGTACCCTTATAGAGGGTAATGAAGCAAATTTGGCCGGCATAATTGCAAGATTAAGGTCAACAGTCAAGGGTGAATCCGTTGAAGTCCTATCAGCGAGATTAATGAACCTGAAACAAGGTGGTAAGTCACCAAATGATTATACAAAAGAAATAGAAGACCTGGCAAAAAGGCTGCAAAGCGCCTATATAACGGACGGATTAACGACCACATTAGCCGAAAAATATACCACCAATATAGCTGTCAAAGCAATGATGAGGAGCTGCACTAATGAAAGAGTGGGCCTCGTAATGGGGGCTGGTCAATTTAGCACCCTTAACGATGCTATGGCCAAATTCATAAACAGCTCTACAGATGCGGCCAAAAATGACACAGTAATGTATTATAATAATGGTAGAAACGCAAACCGATACCAAAGGCGTGGGCGACCCAACGGAAATTTCCGGGGACGCGGATATGGAACAGTTTACCATAACCGTAATAATCAGGTCAATAATAGGAATGATTATGTCCAGGGCGGAAACAACGGTGGACAATACAATCGCCGTGGCAATAACAGGGGTTACAACAATAGTAACAACAATGGCTATAGACGAATTAATGTCAGGCCAATACACATTGAAGAGGAAAACGACCAAACCCCAAGTACTCATTAAGCAATGACACTACAAACGGTAGAATCTTGAATATAAATTTAGGTCTAGCGTCATACATTTCATTAGCGTCAAAATTCAGTAATAATAGTTCTACATATTTAGTTGATACAGGTGCGGACATATCGATAATTAAAAATGGACAAATAGAAACAGGAAGAATAAACGCAAATCAGACCACTAGCCTACACGGCATTGGGAGTGGTACAATTTATACAAAAGGGAAAATTGGAACTGATCTTATATTCAATAACCTACTAATAAAACATGATTTCCATGTAGTACATGATAATTTTCCAATTCCATCCGATGGAATACTTGGACTAGATTTTATTAAAAACTACAACTGTGTATTATAATACGGAATAGATCAAAATAGGATGGTATTAAGACCAGACGATTTCCCCGAAACCATATGTATACCAATGCCTGAATCTCCAAATATTAACATAGTATCATTACCAGCGAGATCAGAGGTAATTAGGAAAATGAATATAAAATGTCCAAAAGGAGATGTATTTATCCCAAACCAGACACTTCAAGAAGGGATATACATAGCCAATACGATTTCGAGCTGTAAGCAATCGTTTGTTAGAATAATTAACACAATAAACGAAGACGTCACTATTTCAGGTTTTGAAGTCCAAACTGAAAGTTTGAATAATTATGAAATAGCAATGGCAACCGAGAGCCAAGATAGCGAAAAAAAGTTAGAAAAATTATTGAAAAAATTCCCAAAATTCGTTGAAAATGAACTAAAAGAACTATGTGGAGAATATATAGATGTATTCGCACTTGAAACTGAGAGAATCTCAGTGAATAATTTTTATAGGCAAAAGTTGCGTTTAAAGGACAACGGTCCTACTTATATTAAGAATTATAGAATACCGCATACCCATAAGGAGGAAATTACAAAACAAGTAGACAAGTTGATACAAGATGGCATTGTAGAGCTATCAGCTTCAGAATTTAATAGCCCAATTTTACTAGTACCAAAAAAATCTATAGCCGGAAGTGAAGGGAAAAGATGGAGGTTGGTAGTAGACTATAAGGGAGTCAATAAAAAATTAATTGCAGATAAATTTACATTACCAAGAATAGATGATATTCTCGACCAACTTGGTCGAACCAAATATTTTTCTTGCCTTGATTTAACATCCGGATTTCATCAAATTGAATTAGATGAAGAATCCAGAGATATTACATCATTCTCAACGGATAAGGGTTCATTTCGTTTTAAACGCTTACCGTACGGGCTTAAAATAGCTCCAAATTCATTTCAGAGAATGATGACCATAGCATTTGCTGGACTATCACCAGCACAAGCTTTTCTGTATATGGATAATTTGGTTGTATTGGGTCGTTCTGAAAAGCATATGTTAAAAAATTTAACAGATGTTTTCGAAACATGCCGTAAACATAATCTTAAATTGCATCCAGAAAAGTGCTCATTTTTTGGTCACGAGGTGACTTATTTAGGTCATAAATGTACAAACAAAGGCCTTCTTCCAGACGATAGTAAATTCAAGATAATTCAAGACTATCCAACACCTAAAAATGCCGATGAAACTAAACGATTTGTTGCATTTTGCAATTATTATAGACGTTTTGTTCCAAATTTTGCGGAACACGCTCGCCTTTTAACGAGGCTATGTAGGAAAAATGTAAAATTCGAGTGGAACGAAGACTGCGAAAAAGCATTCGAATATTTAAAGGATTCATTAATGAGTTCAAGGATACTGCAATATCCAAATTTTAATGAAAAATTTTGCATTTCAACCGATGCAAGCAAATATGCATGCGGTGACGTCCTAAGCCAAGAGTACGACGGGCTACAACTCCCTACAGCATATGCTTCAAGGTCATTCACCAAAGGTGAATCAAATAAGTCTACTATCGAACAAGAACTAGCGGCTATACACTGGGCAATTACGTATTTCAGACCATATATTTATGGCACTAAATTCATTGTAAGAAGTGATCATCGACCACTGTCATACTTGTTTTCAATGAAGAACCATTCTTCAAAATTGACGCGAATGAGGTTAGAATTAGAAGAATATGATTTTACCGTAGAGTACTTGAGGGGAAAAGATAACCACGCTACAGATGCTTTATCTAGAATAGACTTCAATGGCATAAAGAATATAAGAAATGTATATATGGTAAAGACAAGATCGAGATCTAAGGCAGCGATGGGAACAAAGACAAAGAAAAAAAATAATAGTATAACGGAAACTCCAAAGATATATGAAACATTGACCATAAAGGAGGTCAGGAAAATAGTTCGCCTAAAGTTTGACCTACAAGGTAGAACACTAAGGTGTTACCTTAGAAAAGGAAAAACAACTTTAGAAAAAATAATTATTAATGACCTTGTTGTTAATGGGAAAATTGATTTAGGTCAATTCTTCTCTAGGTTGGAAAATATAACCGACAATAAAGGCATTGATAAATTGCAACTCACATTAGATGATGAGATATTTAAAGGGATCCCAATTAATGAATTTAAGAGTACAGCGAACAAAGAACTCAAGAATTTAATAATAGCGTTAACGCCAAGAAGAATTAAAATAACTGCTGACGAGCAGAAACATGAAATATTGGAGAAATAACACAACGATCCGTTATACGGCGGTCATTCGGGAATAGCAAGGATGACGGCAAAATTAAGGGAAAAATATTTCTGGAACGGAATGTCTAGAGACATCCGTAATTACATAAGGAAATGTAAACAGTGCCAGACTAATAAGACACAACCTAAAACAAAGGAACCAATGACAATAACAGAGACGCCAGCCCGGGCATTTGACATCATTGTTATGGACACAATTGGACCTTTTATAAGATCAAATAATGGCAGCGAATACGCTGTTACCATTATATGCGACCTGACTAAATACTTAGTCACTATACCTATTCCTGATAAGCAGGCAAAGACCGTTGCTAAAGCAATTTTTGAAAATTTTATTTTAATTTATGGTCCTATGCATAGGATTCTAACTGATATGATAACTGAATACAAAAATCAGACCCTGCAGAACTTTGTCAGCTGTTGAACATTGAGTATGTCACATCAACAGCTTACCATCACCAAACTCTGGGTACAATAGAAAGATCTCACAGAACATTCAATGAGTATGTTAGGTCATATATTTCATTGAACAGAACAGATTGGGATGAGTGGCTAAAATACTTCACGTATTGCTTCAATACGACGCCATCCACTGTTCATGGTTATTGTCCATAGGAGTAGGAGATTTAGTCCTGACGGAAAACAGTGCAGGTCATAAATTGGATAAGTTATTTAAAGGCCCATACTCAGTTAGGGAAATCGACAATTTAGGCAACTGCACATTATCCATAAGCGATAATAAAACGGTCAAGGTACATAGGAATAGACTAAGAAAATTTTGTAAATAATGTAAATGATTATATACATATAAACTAAACTAAAATCTAGATGAACATTTTTATATAGTTTTGAAAAAAAAAAGATAAATATTTGAACTAAAATATAAAATATAATTAATTAAACAATTAAACAATTAAACAATTAGATTAATTAAATAAAACCATATATAGAACCTAACACCTTAATTTAACCTTCCTTAATTACAAATTTTATAACTATAAATTTTAAATTAATCTTTAGTTTACGGAAATTTTTTTAATAATAATAATAATAAAAATTAAAATAATATAATATAGTTTTTTTTAACATTAAAATTAAAATTTAAATAAAAACAATTAATTAAAAATACATTAATATTGATAATGTTTAAGGGTCGAATTTCTTAAATGAAAACACGTTCACTTATTTTTTGTAAATTTCTAAAATTTTTGTTCTTTATAAATTTTTATTTTGTGTTCTTAGTTTTAGGTCTATGTTATGTTAAAATTGTCACTTTTAATATTTGTTTAAACTTTAATTTTGTTTTCAAATGTTTTTGTTTCTCTATAAATGTTTTAATGTTTTTGGTTTTTTATTTTATTTTTTGTAACTGTTCACTGGCAAAGGTTTTATATTGTTGGTTGTTCAAAGGTTTTAACTAGAGTGAGTTATATGGCGTTCACACTTAAGTGTTTAGCGAAGTGTTTAGTGTTTATGCGATAAAAAAGTCAAATTGAGATGTTTTCCATACATTTTTTCGTTTGGCTAAACATCTCAATTGAGATGTTTAAATCTTAAACAACTCAAAAACCGAAAATATGACAGAGTTGTATTTAACTTTGCGCATGTTCAGTGCAATATTTCTCATGTTTGCCAAGTTGGCATCCTTGTTTTTTTAACATTACTATTAAAGTGGCATTACAATCATAAAAATACAATAAAAAATACAATACAAAAATGAAAATAACGCATCTTTATTGATAATTTCATCATTAATATAATTTAAGTAGTTGGCCGCCAATTTAATGATATTATTTTTTTTTATCAATTTTCACAATTTTATAACTTTTCAATTGTTTTTTGATTTTGAAACAGCTGTTCAATTTGCTGAAATGTTTAACTTAAACACACTAAATCAAGTGTGAACGACTGTGTTTTGTTTTGCAAAACATGAGCTAAAACACCTCAAAATATCGTAGTGTGAACACCATATTAAAGTAAATATGTACAATAATTATCTTTTAGATTAGTGATGGGTGAAAACAGTGACGGCAAATTTGCATGAAGTAGGGGCATCTCTAAACATTCTCCCCCCCATGATGTGGTGTGATGATTACCATCTTGGTATGTTGGGTCCAGAAAATATATAACCCAGAGCAGTTTTTCAGTGCAGACACGACAGCCATATTCATTTTGACAATTCTTGAGACGATGTGATCTGTTTAAACAAGTTGTGCAATAACTCTTCGTGACAACGGTCTTGTATCGCTGATAGCCGTGACTGTGTAGAAACTTTGTTTTGCAAAACATGAGCTAAAACACCTCAAAATATCGTAGTGTGAACACCATATTAAAGTAAATATGTACAATAATTATCTTTTAGATTAGTGATGGGTGAAAACAGTGACGGCAAATTTGCATGAAGTAGGGGCATCTCTAAACATTCTCCCCCCCATGATGTGGTGTGATGATTACCATCTTGGTATGTTGGGTCCAGAAAATATATAACCCAGAGCAGTTTTTCAGTGCAGACACGACAGCCATATTCATTTTGACAATTCTTGAGACGATGTGATCTGTTTAAACAAGTTGTGCAATAACTCTTCGTGACAACGGTCTTGTATCGCTGATAGCCGTTACTGTGTAGAAACTTTGGACAGATTTTTTTGAGCATGGTCAGAATCACAAGTGGCGCAACAAAAATGCCACCTTGGTCGTCTATGAGGATTTTTGGTTGTCATGTCTGGAATTATACGAAAAAGAAGTGATTAGAATTTCAATAGATAACACAAGGGAACAAAATTGAACTTTTTTTGTGTTGATTTGAAATTTATAGCAAATTTTTACTAATTTGAGGTCGCTGATTTCAAATCTGCACTTGGTTTTTTTCTATCAGCTCGACTTTTCGAGATATACCGTTATGTTCAAAGTTAAGGCACTTCCGCTACATATATTGGAATAACTTGAAAACGGTTCACCATATTAAATTAAAAAAAAAAATCCGAAACTCGCAAACGATATTCTCTTAAAGCCGTGCTTACTTTGTTTTTAAATTTTCCAAGTAGTTTTAGAGATATCGTTCAAGTTTTGAAAAAAAAATTAAAATTTTTTTAAAAAAAACATTTTTTTTGTTCTTTAAAAATTCCTAAAAAATAAAAATGGGACAAAAATCACAGTTTTGGTCTACAAGCAGTTAGTTAAATATATTTCGAATAAAATGAGCTTTATTTCATTGCAATCGGTGCACAACTTTTGATTTTGTTCACGATTTACTGAATTGATATAAATCGCGATTTCCATACAAAAATAACATTTTCTAATGTGTAAGTGTTTGTATGTAATAAGTTAGTTTTTTATGATTCTAAGAATTAAAAAAATTAAGTAATAAAAAAAGATTATTTCATTTTTATGGTCAGCTATACTTTTTAATTTAACACAAAAAGAGAATTTTAAAGAAAAATAAAAAATTTTAATACACAAATATTACAATGTAATTACAACTCATCGAAAAATTTTCTTTTATAAGATTTTCTTAAATAACCTTGTTTAGAGGGATTTGTTTTAATGCTCCAGCAATAGTCCGCCATCATATGCTTATCCCAGTGACCCTGGTACCGCTCCTCTATAGTGCGGATATCTTGATGGAAACGTTCACCTTGTTCTTCACTGAAGTCTCCAAGATTTTCAGGGAAACAATCCAAATGACTGTGTAGGTAGTGCACCTTAATGCTCATATTACAACCAAGCTGCTTGAAATGTGACAACAAGTTATCCACATGGTCCGAATAGTGCTCACCCTTTTTGTTTCCCAGGAAATTGCGCACTATCCAAACAAATTCATTCCAAGCATTTCTTTCAATATCTGTCATGGAATTACTAAAATTTTCATCATTGATTAATTTTTTGATTTGAGGGCCATCAAAAATGCCAGCTTTCAGTTTCTCCGAACTCAAATTGTTGAACTTTTTACTGATATATCTAAAACAATCACCGTCCTTGTTGAGAGCTTTGACAAATTGTTTCATAAGTCCTAGCTTGATATGGAGAGGTGGCAGTATTATGCGATCCCTGGGCACAAGTGGTTGATTAACTATATTGTGGTTTCCTGGAACCATAGCTTCCCTCGAAGGTCAGTCTTTCTTACTCCAGTGTTCAGATCTGGCTCTGCTATCCCATAAACAAATGAAACACGGATATTTTGTGTAGCCACCTTGTTGGCCTAGAAGAAAATTCACCATTTTTAGATCCACACAAATTAGCCAGCGGTGTTCGTTGTACTTTATTTTATTTATAACTGAGGCAATTGTAGAATATTCTTCTTTAGCTTTAGTTTACACATTTTAAGCTGCGTTTAGAAGAATCTATAAATAGTCGCCAGTCATTTGGATCATACTCCTCTAATCCCATCGCTGTTACTAAACCAGGAACATCTGAACAGTAAACAAATTCATCGTCTTCGGAAAAGAATGGAAGTAAGTTTTTTTCTCTGTTGCGGTAGTATGAAATTGTTGTTCCTTGGGTTAACAGATTTTTTTTGCTTTAATCGAGAAGCAAGAATTTCAGATGCTTTTTTAGAAAGTCCAAGGTCTCTCACTAAGCTCCTCCTGATTAAATTGCTCGCGTTATACTTTTCGCTTTCGTAAACACTTGTTGAATGAGAAAAATTGGTTGAATGAACCCATATAAATACTTAGTAGTTTTTTACTGAAGTACCAAAAAAAATTATATCCACAATTTTATTGACAGTCACTTATGAATGAACACATGTGTTCAGGGGAATTCCTTTAAAAAATCATCCGTTACCAACGGTAAACCACACATCAATAAAAACAAGTGGACTTTTCTTTTTTCTCTTTAATTGACTGTGAACTGACTAGGTGTCATAAAGGGACAATAAAATTTATAGGCGTTATGAGTTTGCTACCGCAACCATAAAAATGAAATAATCTTTTTTTATTACTTAATTTTTTTAATTCTTAGAATCATAAAAAACTAACTTATTACATACAAACACTTACACATTAGAAAATGTTATTTTTGTATGGAAATCGCGATTTATATCAATTCAGTAAATCGTGAACAAAATCAAAAGTTGTGCACCGATTGCAATGAAATAAAGCTCATTTTATTCGAAATATATCTAACTAACTGTTTGTAGACCAAAACTGTGATTTTTGTCCCATTTTTATTTTTTAGGAATTTTTAAAAAACAAAAAAAATGTTTTTTTTAAAAAAATTTTAATTTTTTTTTCAAAACTTGAACAATATCTCTAAAACTACTTGGAAAATTTAAAAACAAAGTAAGCACGGCTTTAAGAGAATATTGTTTGCGAGTTTCGGATTTTGTTTTTTAATTTAATATGGTGAACCGTTTTCAAGTTATTCCAATATATGTAGCGGAAGTGCCTTAATTTTGAACATAACGGTATATCTCGAAAAGTCGAGCTGATAGAAAAAAACCAAGGGCAGATTTGGATTCAGCGTCCCAAATAACCTTAAAAACAATATTCAGTTCTTAATCAACAGGACCATTGTTCCCTTGTGTAATAAATGAGATAATGGATTCAAAATAACATTACGATTTTTGTGATGGGTCGTGTGCAGGTCCCATTAGCAGTTCGTATATCGACAACTCTAGTGTTTTGGTCATCTCCTGGGTAAGTTTTAGTTATTCGACCCAATTTCCATTGATTGGGTGGCAAGTTGTTGTCTTTGATGACTACGAGATCGTTGACTTTGACATTTTCTTTTGGATGTTTCCATTTATATCGGCGATGAAGCTCGGTTAGATATTCAGATTTCCATCTTTGGCAAAATGAATGGTAGATTATTCGAAGGCGCTTCCAGCGGTTTGCAAGGGTCAGATTTTCATTTGACGAATCTGGTTCAGCTGGAGCCATGAGCGGGGTGCCAATAAGAAAGTGTCCTGGGGTCAATGGGGTCAAATCGTTAGGGTCATCGCTAGCAGGACTTAAGGGTCTAGAATTGAGGCAAGATTCGATTCGGGTCAAAATAGTAGACAGCTCTTCAAATGTGAATTTCATATTTGGGATTATTTTTCGTAAATGGGTTTTGAATGATTTTACGCCGGCCTCCCAGAGTCCGCCCATATGTGGGGCACCAGGAGGTATGAAATTCCAATTGATGTTTTGATGACTGTAGTGATGAATCAATTGATTTTGAAGGGTCTTGAGGAATTCAATTCTATCCTTTTTGATGAGTTCTGCAGCTCCAACGAAATTTGTTCCATTATCGGAATAAATATTGGCTCGACAACCACGTCTGCCAATAAAGCGGGAAAATGCGGCTAGAAAGGCGTGGGTCGACAAGTCACTGGCTGCTTCTAGATGAACAGCTTTAGTCGTGAAACATACGAAAATGCAGACATAACCTTTTGTGATGAGACATGCTCGGCCAGTAAAATTTCGAATGTCGAAGGGTCCAGCATAATCTACGCCCACTGTTTCAAATGGTCTTGAAAGGGTAGTTCGTTCGGGTGGTAAAGATGCCATAATTTGATTTTGTGTCTGTTTTTTTTATATAAAACACAAGTTTTGCAATTATTGATGACATTTTTGACTAGGGGTCGCAATCTAAATATCCAATATTCTGTTCTAAGAATTCGAATCATGAGTTGATTTCCGCCATGTAAAGTTATTTTATGTGTAAATTCGGTGATCAATCGGGTCAACTTTGAATCGTACGGTAGCAATATTGGATGTCGCTCATTATATGTTAATGCTGGTGATTGAACGAGACGACCATTAGCTCGAATTATACCCATTCGATCCATGAATGGATTGAACGTCAAAAGTTTGCTAGTGTTGGGGATTTTAGCTTTGATTTTTAAATTTCGGTATTCATCAGGAAAGCTTTGTTGTTGGGTCAATCTGATGAGGCGATTTTTGACCGAATTTATTTCATCTCTTGTTATTTCGGTTCATGAGATTCTGAGATGGGTCCTTGATGTTCCAGTATTTCTCCAGAATCGTAAAACGTATGCGATAACTCGGTATGCGCGAGATAGAGACGAAAAGCGATTTAAAGGGTTTTCATGAGTTGTAGTTGTGAAGACTTTAATGGGTTTCGCTTCAATATTTGTGTCATGCGGGGAGATTGGTATTGGCCATTGATTTTTTGGTAATTTTAGCCAAGAGGGTCCAAACCACCACAAGTTATTAGTTTGAAGTTCCTCTGGTGTACAACCTCTGCTTGCGACGTCTGCAGGATTTTCTTTGGATTCGACATGTTGCCAGTTTTGAGTTCCAACTTTGTGTCCAATTTCTGAAACTCGATTTCCCACAAAGGTATTCCAGGTGCATTGTAGAGTCTGTCCAGAAGTATGTGTTCAAATTGGGGGTCTGTAGATTCGGTAGAATTGCAACAGCCAAATTTGCTAATAGGACAGATCCACACAGTTCTAACCTTGGAAGATATACTTTTTTGAGAGGGGCAACTCGAGTCTTTGAGGCTAAAAGAAATGAGTGTACATTGTTGTCATCAAGTTGAATTCGGATGTACAGCGTTGCTGCGTAAGCCTTTTCTGAGGCGTCGCTAAATCCGTGAATTTCTATTTCACAGGAGGGGCTATAATTAATCCAACGGGGTATTTTGATAATATTAATGGAAGGACAATTTTTGATGAATTTTTGCCACTTTATATGGGCAAGGGGTTTTAAAATGTCATCCCAATCTATTTTGTCTAGCCATATCTGTTGCCTGATTAATTTTGCATCTACAATAATTGGGGCTAGCCATCCGCAATGGTCAAAGAATTTAGCTATTGTAGATAATACTTCGCGTTTTGTAAAGGTTGGTTTTAAATCAACATCTGGAGCAGTAAAGGTGAATGAGTCTGATGAGATATTCCATTTTATCCCGAGCGTTTTTGTCCCAGAATTTTCAGATAAGTTGAGCCAATCTACTGGTAAAAGTGTTTGGGTTGGCAAATCCTGGATAACTCGTGGGTCGTTGGAAGTCCATTTCATTAGATCAAAACCTGCTGATTTTAAAACGGTGGTTAGCTCTTTTCTGGATCCGATGGCATCTGACAAGGTGTGACCGCCGGCTAGAACGTCATCCACATACATGTTTTGTTGTAAAATTTTTGAAGCTAGAGGGTGTGTCGATTTTATATCTTCAGCGAGTTGTAGAAGGGTTCTGATGGCCAGGGGGCACAATTGACTCCGAAGGTAACGGTGAGTAGTTCAAAATCTTCGATAGGGTCATTTTCAGATTTTCGGAACAGGATGCGCTGATAATTGGTTTGGGTCGGGGCTATTAGTATTTGCTGGTACATTTTTGTGATGTCGGCGTTAAATACGTAACGGAAAAATCTCCACTTTGATATCAGTAGAACAAGGTCTTGCTGAAGAATGAGTCCTGGATATAAAATGTCATTAAGACTATTCTTGTTTGACGTCGGGCTGGAGGGATTAAAAACCACTCTAAGTTTTGTGGTCAAACTGTCTGGTTTTATTACTGCGTGATGAGGCAAGTAATAATTTGGAGCCTTATTTATATCCGAGCGAGAGATTTTTCTCATATGTCCCAACTCAAGGTATTCTAATATGACCTGATTGTATTGTTCTTTGAGGTCGGGTTTTTGTTTTAGCATGCGCTCCATTCTCAAATACTGGGCCATGGCTATGTTGCGAGAAAAGCCGATTTCTTCTCCGTTTTTAAAGGGCAGGGTAACAATATACCTTCCCATGTCGTTTCTACGCGTTGTAGATTTGAAATTGTTTTCACAAAATGTGTCCTCATCTGACCTCAAAATTTGTTTTGGGGTTTCCTCCACCTCCCAAAAGCGTGCGAGGATTTGGTCAAGAGACGGTCCATTATATAGTGATATAGTGGTTTTGTTTTGAGTCGATTTTTTGATTGGTCCCGCCACAATCCAGCCAAATACTGTTTTTTGTGCCAAAAGGGATCCAATTGATTTCATAGCTGTCTCCATACAATAAATAGAGGGTCCTAAATCGAGGCCAATTAGAAGGTCGACAGGACGACTTACGAAAAAGTGAGGGTCTGCAAGTACTAATTTAGCAGTTTCACTTAAGTGATGTAAGTCCAGCGTTTGTGGCGGTAAATTAGAAGGAAGGGTCTTGAGGACTGGCGCAAACACTTCTAATTTAAAACTAGGGCCCGCCTGAGAGCAAAGGTTGAATAAACAGGCTTTGGTAGAAGTTTCGGATACGTTCTGATTTAAACCTGTGACGTGAACTAAATGTGGCTTAGTTGTCAGCTTTAAGCGATTTTTTAGCTTGTCCGATATAAAGGTTGATTGAGATCCAGGGTCGATGATAGCTCTTGCCTCGAATCTCTGTCCTTTTGTTTCGATTTGGACGATGGCAGTGAACAGCAAAGTTTCTCGATCAAGTGGGCTTGATAAGGATCCTTTGTCTTTCTGTAGGGTCAAGGATGTGAGACTAGGAACATTTGATCTAGGAGTGGACTGTATATTGGATGCTCGCGCTGCGGCGCTCGTACTGGGTCGTTCATCTTGTTGATTCTGATGCAAATTAAAAGACTGGGACTCAGATGCCTTGTGCAACCATGTGTTATGTCTTTCTTTACACAACCTGCAGCTAAATTTACTGGGACAGTCCTTGACACTGTGATCGAAAATTATTATTTGGCTTAGAGGCAGAATTATTTTTGGGTCGGTTTTCAGATTGTGACAAATTTGTTTGGAAGGAGTGGACACGTTTTTCTCTGGGAGCATATTTTGAATTTTCCGGTTTGGGCTGACTAAATTTGTCCTTTGAAGATTTTATATTTCCGACTGATTCTAAAGTTTTGAATTTATGGGTCAGAAATTTGTCGAATTCATTCCACCTCGGAACTTCTGCGCAATCTTCTCGGGAATTTTCAAACTCTTGCACGAGTGATCTGGGAAGCTTTTGAGAACAAATAAAAATAAGAAATGATTCCCACGTTGTTGTGTCAATGCCTAATGTGTCTAGAGATTGCCGTGAATCATTAATTGTCCTTTGTAATTTTTTGATTGAAGCACCAGAGTCAATAGAGGCGTGTGGTAAATCTAAAATAATTTTGTACTGTTCGTTTACCTGCATCCATTTATTTTCGTAGCGGTCCACCAAATTTTTCCATGCGAGAATAAAACCATCGTTGGTTAAAGGGACGTGAGAAATTATATCCCTAGCTTCGCCACTCGTTTTTTGTTTTAAATATAATAATTTTTAACATTGCTAACCCTGGAATTATTTATATAGATGGCTGTGAAAAGATCCCGGAAACTGGGCCATAATTTATAATCCCCATAAAAAGTGTCTGTATCGCAGGGTGGCAACCTTATAAATGAAGCGTCATTGTCTAGGGTCGAACTGGATTGACGTTCTGGTTTTTCAATGGTGGATGCTGTATATGCAAGAATTTCAGCATTTAACGAGGACAGACAATTTTTATATACAGATAGGGTCTTACGGTATCAGTCTCGTAATTTTGTTTTATCAATGGGCTTATCTTTGTCATCTTCTGAATCCCTACACTCCTTATATGATCGCTTGACTTGTGTCCAAAGCGATTCCAATTCCACACGAAGAATTTCCAAAGCATGGCAATTGTTTTCTATTAAAGCTTCGGATTGTAGGCTTTCGAAATCAAATAAATCATTTGTACAATTTACGAATTTATTTATTGACATCTTGTACAAAATTTCATTTTATTTAATTAAATTAAAAATTTAATTGATGTGGGCAAATTAAATTTCAAAAAATAACTGGGTTAAATTTGCCTGCTAGCGATAAAAAATTAGAGTCGTAAATTATTGAGCCCAAATTCGCAATAATTTTCAAAAAAATTGTTGTTGATTTTAAGTTGCAAAAACAGCAAAAAATAACTAGTAGTTTGTGGGGTCTTTTGATGTGTAATTTACACAACCAGATTTTATAGTTGGTTACGTTTGTCACCAGCTATACACACAAACAAGTATAGAGAGTGAGGTCTCTGCTTTTACGTTGACGTCTTGTTATGTATGTTGTGCGTGTTGTTAATGTTTCATTAAGTGAGAGTTTTTTCTTTTACTTACTGTTTGTTTGTGAATACTTATGTGTTTATTTTAGTGCTAATTTGTTGTTTCGCTGCTGTAACTGGTTTGCTGTTTTTGATGATGATGAAGATGCTGCTGCTGCTGTTGGATTTGTTGAAGATGATGATGATATAAATGATGAAGATGCTGCTGTTAAATTTTTGTTGTAACTTTTTTTTGATGTCACTTGTTTTGTTCAAGGTTATATTTTAAATTTTTTATTTAACCTTGATTTTGAGTTTAAGGGTCACAGTAAATTTTAATGTTATTTTAATTTAAATTTAAAATTATCAATTTACAAAAATTTTATCCGGTTCGTGAGGACCAAATGTTTAAGTGTCGAACTTCTTATATGAAAACACGTTCACTTATTTTTTGTAAATTTCTAAAATTTTTGTTCTTTATTTCAATTTTTATTTTGTGTTCTTAGTTTTAGGTCTATGTTATGTTAAAATTGTCACTTTTAATATTTGTTTAAACTTTAATTTTGTTTTCAAATGTTTTTGTTTCTCTATAAATGTTTTAATGTTTTTGGTTTTTTATTTTATTTTTTGTCACTGTTCACTGGCCAAGGTTTTATATTGTTGGTTGTTCAAGGGTTTTAACTAGAGTGAGTTAAATTAAATATGTTCAATGTTTAATAAGCTATCGACCAAACAAAGAGAGTTATTAGCTATAAAAAAACATAAGTGAACAAACATGATAAAAAAAGAGAGCAATTATCTTTTAGATTAGTGATGGGTGAAAACAGTGACGGCAAATTTGCATAAAGTAGGGGCATCTCTAAACAGATAATGTCAATTTTTTATTTAATTTTGTAAAATTATAAAAATTATAAATAAAATTCTTTAAATTGAAATTAAAATCATAATTAATTAAATCAAAAATCTAAATTTAAGAAAGTATAAATTTAAAATTTAAAATATATAAACTAAATAATAATTTGAGATAAAATTTAAAATCAAAATTTTTTTGCAGACGATTGACTGGCCAGAATTCGCCTGCAAAAGAAATTAAACAACAAAAATTTTCAAAATTATAAATACATATTATATTTTTAATTTTTCTATTTGAAATGGTCCCCATTAAATTAAAATTGTTAATATTCAAAAAAAAAATTATAACAAAAAAAAAAAAAAAACTTTAACATTAAATTTGATCATTTTAAATTTTAATTATAACAGCACTAAAGAATGGTCAATCGATTATTGATCATTCTTTCTCTGAAAAGGGAGGTGTAGTGTGTTTGATATGTCTTAGTTACCATACCTTCAGTACGGTAACTAAATGGTAACATTAAACCATTTTAATTAACGGCAACAATATCCACACACACCGAACTTTAGCGTGAGAAACATTTATTTCTCAAACTGCAATACAATACAGTTATGTTTAGTTTATTTGATTCACCTGTGTGGAAATCTGCTGTGCTTGCAGATTCCCACACACATTTAATTGTATTCTAGCGTAAGTCAGAATTTAAGTATAATTTGAAAAGACAATTAATAAAGTACTCCATAACAGAACAGTCGCACAAGCGGCTGTTCGCCAAGAAAATACAAAAGGTGTTTTAAATAAAATGAATTGTTTGAAAAGGATAAGTAAAAACTAAATTAATGAAGTGACATAATACAAGAACAATTGTACAAAAATGCATAAAATGTAGTAGAACTCGACCACGATTATGCCAACTAATCATGGGCAACCTACCACAAATCCGAGTAATACCATCATGATCTTCCATTAATACAGGAGTAGATTCTGCGGACTATTCTGGAAACACTATAGGTCAGAGGCAAAAAACCAACCAAGGCCTTCTGTTTTTTGCTGCTTTGCCGCAAAGGCTGTACACCTCCAATTGGTAACTGAATTATCAATAGAGGCATTTATCGGTTCATTGGTTGGCGAAGTCGGTGTCAAAACATATATTCTGACAACGCTACAAATTTTGTCGGTACCAAAAATCAATTATCGGAACTAATTCAGATCGTATATTCAGACATAGGACAAGATAAAATCATTGCCATTTCCAGATCCAAAGAAATTAATGTACACTTCATTCCTCCCAGAGCACCATACTTCGGATGCTTATGGGAAGCTGCTGTAAAATCTGCAAAACATCTGCTACTTCGAAGCGTTGCTACAGTATCACTAACATATGATGAGCTCGAAACAGTCATCGCGGAGATTGAAGCACAAAACTAACACTATCATCATGCTGGGAACAGGTTTCTAATTTAAAGCACAGCTTTTGGAAACAATGGTCCATCGAATATTTGAGTGAGCTCCAAGAACGACATAAGTGGAAAACACAGGTCGTCAACCTCAAACCGGGAGACATGGTTCAACCATTTTGAACATATGGGAAATGAAATGTAGCTGGGCAATCGATTGCTCCGAATTAAAAGTGGAGCATTAGACGTAGTCGGCAACTATTGGGCATATTCGACGCTGAATATGCTAACCGGATGTCTAATACAATACCTGAAGTCAAGCAAAACTAGTCATATTTATGAAAGTTACTTAAAAACCAAACCACAATCGTTAATTCAACAATTAACATCATACGGCAGACCCAAGTCGCAACTGGAAAACGGTTTGAAGAAGTAGAGCAGGAAATTAAATTTTGCGCAGCACAAATGTGTGACGTCGATCAATTTCTACTCCAAATACATCTTAATAAACTGTTTACCTCTGGGTTTTACAACTAAATCTAATTGCGAACAATCTGCAAAAAATAGAATCCTCAATCCTTGATACTCTTACGGACACACATCATGGAAAAATTATTCCATTACTACTTACTCCAGAACAATTGCAAAAAGACGTTAACCAAATCAAACTACACTCACCACCTTCTGCAGCTCTGCCATCCTCAAAGTTGTTGCAACTATTTAAAATTATGAAGGTTAAAGGTGGACTAACGCCTTAACACGCAGTTTTGACCGTGATCAATTCCAAATGTTTCACCTAATACCTATACCTAATTTAGTGAACAACATCATGAAAGTTATCAAGCCTTGTTCACTTTTCTTGACACAATGGGATCCCGTACAACAGTACATTCGCCTTAAAACGTCAGAACTGAATTACTGTTACACAATAAAACAAGACGAATTTTTGTGCTCCGACATTCAAGTCCGATACTGGTACATTAGTTACACAATTTAGAATTAATTGTTATGCTTCATTGATTACCATCAGTACGATCATATTTTGATACGGCTTTGCGACATTTACAACAAATTTATATGTTTTGACTAAAAATTATATAAAAAAAAGTGCAACATGCGAGATTTGGATGCGGCATAGACAACAAATTTTTATATTTCTATATAATTTGGAAAAACAAGTGCAAATTGCTTCAAAATTAATAAAATAATAGGTGTTTGCGTATGTATAGAAATAAAATCAATTTAATTTTTAGGTGTAATTTAGAAAAGAAAAACTCTATTTTATTTTATTAGCATAATATTACCTTTAAAAATGCACAAAAGGTGGTTTGAGATTAGCACGAATTGTACGAAGGAGCCAAAACGATTGATTTTACAAGTTACAAAATAAAAGAGAGAAGGTGGCGAACAATATCTAAGTATCGTTAACGGTTTTACTAGTTAAAATCTATGTAAACACTCCTTTCAATGATGTATAAAAAAAGAAGATGCATAGATTTTAACCCAGAATTAACCCAAAAATGGCTAATCGACTCAAAGACGGAAAAGTACAAAGAAAATATTAAATTGTACTTAAACGTTGCCGGCCACCTTGCAACATCAAGGTATGTTGCAACAATAATACTTTAGCAAATAACTTAAGTATCCCTCTCGAAGCAAGCAGTTCATGGAGCGAAGTCGAAGATATATTTCTATCCTCTGCTAATAATAACATAACATCGGATTTACCACCAATCGAAAGCCATGGATTTTCGACAAAACATGGAATCTTATCCGGCAGAGAAAGATGCAATTAATGCTACAAAGACACGCAACGCCAAACTCGAAGCAAATAGTAACCATACTAGGCTAAACCGTATGGTAAAAAAGAGTGCACGCAGAGATAAACGGAAGCGTTTGGAAGACGTAGCATCAGAAGCACAGCAAGCAAGTGAAACGAACCGCAGTAGAGACTTATACAAGGCAGTTAAGCTTCTGGCTAACCGACCATTTGTATTCGGTAAGCCAATTAAAGATGAAAATGGTATCTTGGCTACGGCAAAAGATAAGCAAATGGAGATATGGAAAAGGTTCTACACAAACCTCCTCTCCAACGAAGATACACACGATGAATTGCAGTGTAACTGCGGCACCCATGTTGTTAATATAAATCTACAAACGCAGTTTCCTCCAATACAAGAAATAGTTGACGCCATAAAGGCCCTAAAGTCTAACAAAGCGCCTGGTATCGACAACATCGTCCCAGAATTGTTGAAACCAGACCCCATAACCAGCGCTATGCTGGTGGGAAAGTGGATATCGCCCTAGCGAGCTGAAGGAAGGTATCATAGTTAAATTACCAAAGAAAGGTGAACTCTCAAGCTCCAATTGGCGAGGCATAACACTTCTATGCAGCGTCAATAAAATAATAGCTTATGTCATCAATAACAGAATTAACAACGCTTACCCCTCGCGAAGAACAAGCAGGCTTTCGACAGCATAAAGCATGCGTAAACCATGTCAACTAGATTTCGTTATGAATTATGCTTTCGAAAATCAAAGAGGTATAACTTAGGGGCTGCAAAGGTTTTTACATGACCTCGACTATGCGGACGATATCTGCCTTCTTGCGCATAATTACAAGGATATGGCCCTAAAACTCAACTCGGTTGCTACGGTTGCGGCTAGAGCAGGGCTCTGCATAAACGGTGACAAAACAAAAACTATACGAATAAACAGAAATAAGAACCGTCCGTTTCAACTAGCTGGCACTCCTCTGGCAGATGTACAAGCCTTCCCTTACTTAGGCTGCATAATCTCAAGTACCGGTGGGGGCGCAGAGGATATCCAAAACCGGAAAATGGAACTCCTCTTCAATCTCACGCAGAATAAAACTAAGAATTTTTAAATCCAACGTGACTTCAGTACTACTGTATGGTTGTGAAACATGGAACGCGGCCCCGAAACTCCTTCAACGTATACAAACCTTCATCAACCGCTGCCTTAGATGCTTGCTAAGGATATACTGGCCAAATACAATCTCGAATGCTAGCTTATGGTCACTGACAAACCAAACACCAATCCACTTAAAAATTATGGAATGTAAGTGGAACTGGATAGGCCATACTTTGAGGAACCAACCAAACGATATCACTAGGCAAGCAATTGAGTGGAATCCGCAGGGCAGTCGTAGAAGAGGTCGTCCGGCGCACACTTGGAGAAGACAGCTCGAAATGGACATTGAGAAAAGCGGAAAGACCTGGAGCGAAATTAAAAGTTTATCATCAAACAGAACACGATTCAAAAATTTTGTTGTTGCCCTATGCTATTCATAGGTGTGAAAGGAATAAATATATATCGGGTGATCTAAGTAGAGATACTTTTTTCAAAAGTTTTTTTTTTGACATATCACTTGTGAGTCGTGTCAGGCTGTCATGTTATTTTTGTTTAGTATTGTTTGGCATTTCATCATGGAAAGACTTACGCCTGAACAACGTTTACAAATCGTTCAACTTTATTACGAAAATTCATGTTCTGTGAAGAATGTGTTTCGTGCACTTCGCTCAACATATGGTCAACATAATCGGCCTACTGAGCGTACTATTCGCAACACCATCACCCATCTTGAGACCCGGCATTCATTATTGGATAATATTCGACCGAATTGTCCAGCAAGCAGTGAAGAAAATATAGCGGCCGTAGATGAGAGTGTACACGAAAACCGTGGACAGTCGATTCGGTGCCGTTCGCAGAAACTCGGACCGTTATCGTGCCATGATAACCGATTATTTGATGCCTGAAATTGAAGCTCCTGAAATCGGTGACGTTTGGTTGCAACAAGACGGCGCCACTTCCCACACAGCGCATCAATCAATGGATTTATTGAGAGAAGAAGGGATATGTAAAGTCTGAAGTTTATGCGGACAATCCCGCTTCGATTCAGGCCTTGGAGCTAAATATCACGCGTGTCATTCGCCAGTTACCAGTCGAAATACTCGAACGAATCATCGAAAATTGGACTCAACGGATGGACCATCTGAGACGTAGCCGCGGCCAACATTTGATAGACATAATCTTCAAAAAATAAATGCCAAAGAATGTTGTTTCAAACGATAATAAACATTCCCATTAAATTTGAACTTTCTGTGTTTTTTCTATAAAAAAGTAGGGAACCTCGAAATGGATCACCCTTTATATATATAAATAACTTAAATATCTTAAAATAAGGCATAGTTCAGTTTAAAAATGTGAGCTGGAATTCAATTTATTAAATTTGTTTTCTTTAAAACACTTAAAGTTAATTTGGCCAGTAGGGACCTCACGTAACAATTTTCCATAGGCCAGTAGGGACCCCAATGTAAAATGAATTATAAAATAAATATGAGCCAGTAGGAACTCTACACTTTGAGCCAGAAAGGACTCTACATATGAGCCAGTAAGGACTATATAATTGAAAGAAATTATCGAAGAAAAAGTGTAAGTTATTCAGTCAAAATGACCAGTTTGGTTATTGGCCGTTTTACAACCCCATTAGCAGTACGAATATCCGCGACCCTTACGTATAAACTTTTATGAACCGACCTTAACGCCATGATGTAGGAGATAGATTTTAATGCTAAGTCGTTTTCCTGTAGATCGCTTTCCGGATATTTCCATTTATTGCGCTTATTTAACGTCATTAAATATTCTTCTTTCCATCGGCGACAAAAAAGTTGAGACAACGCTTTCATTTTTCGAAATCGATTAACAAAGACTTATCGGAGATTCATTAATTTCAGGCTCCATGGGAGCAAGTATTGGTCCACCAGTTAAAAATGACCAGGAGTCAGAGCTTCTGGTTCCCGAGGGTTATCCGCCATAGAAAAAAGAGGACGTGAATTTAGACAAGCTTCGATTCTTGCGAGAACTGAAGAAAGCTCTTCAAAAGTATATCTAAAAGATTACGCTTCCTTACGAAAATGGTTTATAAAACTCTTGACCCCGGCTTCCCAAAGGCCACCCATATGAGGTGCCCCGGCCGGTATAAACCGCCAAGTTAAACCCTGAATACCATAAATAGAACCCACTGCAATCTGGCTTTTCTTAAGAAACATCTTAAGATCCTTCTCTAATTCACGCGATGCACTTACGAAATTTGTGCCATTATCCGAATATATAGTGTAGGGGCAATCTCGTCGAGAAATAAATCTGTGAAAGGCAGATAAAAAGTAAGCGTCGATAAATTAGACGTGGCCTCTAAAAGAAGTGCTTTCGTAGAAAAGCATACAAAAATACAAACGTAGCCCTTCGTTATCCTACAAGCTCTGCCCGTAAAACTTTTGATATCAAAGGGACAGCAAAATCAACGCCCGTTGTCGTAAATGGTCTATCAAGAGTAGTTCTTTCAGGAGGCAGAGCCGCCATAATTTGAAGACGAGATACTTTACGGTCAATAATACACCGTTTACAACGACCAATAACTCCACGAATTTTCGACTTCAAGCGTGGAACCCAATATTCAGTGCGAAGTATTCGCAACATCAACTGATTTCCACCGTGAATGGAAATCATATGAACAAATTCTATTAACAATTGAGTAAATCGGTTCGAATAAGGTAGAATAATAGGATATTTTTCCGTATATGAAAGGGATGGTGATTTAACCAGGCGACCATTCTATCTTATCACACCGTCTTTATCGAGAAAGGGTTTCAACGAAATTAGGCAACTCTTTGGACTTAACGTTTTTTTCCAGCAGGCATTTGTATTCATTTGGTTAGGGATGTTACTGAGCCACAATGGCTAAATGCAATTTTGTTCTTCTGATTTCATAACCAGACACGATTTTATCCACATTAAAACGATTTGACCTATGAGCCTGATGGCTATTGTAAAAGAATCTCAAAATATACAAGATTATCCGAAGAGCTCGATCAAGACGGGAGTGATTATTTAAAATATCCACATATATATCTTTCCCCTTAACGTCCGTAAAGAAGGAAGCATGAGTTTTGACAACCCGACCCTCAATGTCAGTGTCAAGATAACTTAGATCCGTTATATTCCAGTGCACTTTATCTTGACCCAGCCATTTTGGAGCATGCCACCAAAACTCACTATTTTCCAGCTCAGTGGGAGAGGTACCACGACTACCTAAATCTGCAGGATTATCCTCAGAACGAACATGATACCAATTATGGTTTCCTACATTTTCCTGAATGTGGCATACTCTGTTTGCTACAAATGTGGACCAGGAACACGGAGTTTTTTTTAACCAAGAAAGGACTATCGTCGAATCAGTCCAACAGTAAATTTGATCAATTTTAATATCAATTTCACCGACTTCAAAAGTTCAGAGGCTAACATCTCCCCGCACAGTTCTAAACGAGGTAGAGAAATTGATTTGATGGGAGCTACTTTGGTTTTCGATGAAAGTAGGTGAGTATGAATTTTGCCGTTAAAGGCCTGAATTCGAATATAGATCACCCCCGCGTATGCCTTTGCCGAGGCATCAGAAAAAACATGAAGCTCAACAGAATTTCCCGGCGAATAATTAACCCATCTTGGAATACGAATAGTATTTACCTCATGATAAGAAGTTATAAATCTTTTCCATTCATCTTCCGTCGAAATTGGAAGCATATCATCCCAATTTATATTATCAAGCCATATTTTTTGCATGATAATTTTAGCAACCACAATGACAGGACCTAACCAACCTACAGGATCAAACAATTTCGCGATAGTCGATAAGACTTCCCTCTTAGTATACCCAGATTTTAATGAAATAGGAGTCACACTAAAATAAAATGAGTCCAACTGAGCGTTCCACTGAATTCCTAAAGTCTTTGAAGTACTCGATTCTATAAAGGTCAATAATTTAGCGTCAACTAAATGGTCCAAAGGTATGTCTTTCAAAATAGTCCTGTCGTTGGAAGTCCATTTTCTTAACTGAAACTTAGGAGAGGCCAAAGCAGCGACGAGTTGATCACGAGCCATTAATGCAGTCGAAATGTCATGAGTCTCTGTCAAATCGTCGTCAACGTACATGCATTTTCGTAGAATATGTGCTGCGAGAGGGAACTCAGCCTCAGAATCATCCGCGGGTTGTAATAACGTCCTAATGGCAAGGTATGGGGCGCAGTTAACGCCAACAGTCACTGTCTGTAATTCATAGTCCCTTACGGTCTTCGTCGGAGAATCCTTAAACAAAATTCGTTGAAAAGGTGTATGAGAAGGATCAACCCGAATCTGCCTATTCATTAGACTAATGTCACAATTGAAGACGAATTTAAATAGACGCCACCTAAGAATAAGTAAACTATGTCTCCTTGTAAGGTAGGTCCTACGTAAAGGCAATCGTTTAAACTAACTCCATTAGAAGATCTATTTGAAGCGTTGAAAACAACTCTCAATTTGGTTGTCTTACGTTCTAGTTTTACCACCGGATGATAAAGGTAAAAAGAGGTAAATAAATTTATGTCCAAATACTCCCTAACAACGTAATCGTACATCTCCTTAATTTCAGGTCTACGTAGTAAAGATGATTCGGTCCTAAGATATTGTCCCATAACACCAGGTCTTGAATTCCCCAAAGATAAATTCTCAGGAAATTCAGGCTTAAATGGGAGAGTCACTATATATCGACCATCAGATTCGCGACGAGTAGTCGCTTTATAATTTTCCTCACAAAATTTGTCAAATGGAGAAAAAATTTTATTTTTAGGAGTTTCCTCAAGTTCCCAGAATCTCAAAAGATTTTTGTTAAGGCAATCTTCCACTGAAAATTCGACATTCGTAAAATATACCTGAACTTGCGGTTATACAACTGGACAGAATTCTTGGATATAAATCCGCGCCGAGCAAAAGATCAACAGTTCGACTGTCATCAAAATTAATATCGGCCAAACGAAGGTTTGGCAAATTTTCCTTTAAATACGAGTGGACTGTAAATGATGGTAAATTACCCAAAATATTTGGCAAAACAAGTGCCAATGTTTCCAATACAAGGGATGAATCGAGGGTGGAGCCAATTTTTAATGAACAAAGTTTTCTAGACATTGCCGTAACTGCCTGATTAACTCCTGAAATTTGAGCATTCGTCGAATGCGTCGAAATTTTCAGGCGATTTTGCAAACGTTCAGAAATGAACGATGCTTCAGAAGTAGGGTCAATAAGGGCCCGGGCTGGGTACGTAGTACCCTGATGAATAAGATTCACCAAAGCCGTCCCTAATAGTACAGTTCTATTTTGCGCTGTATGAAAAACTTGACGATTTGTAGGAGCTGTGGCATGATTGGCATTCGAAGATGATGCGATTGCCGATACGGAGTTTGAAACTCGAGAAACAGAAACTGAATTTAACCCTAAATTCGACCGATTAGTATCCCTAGAAACCTCAGAAGATGGTAATTCACGGTGTAACATAGTACGATGTCTCTTGTTACAAAACTGCTACAATTTTTAGCTTCATGTGTCCTTGCGAGACAATTGACGCAACAGTGAAAAATTTTTACCGTAGAAAATCGATCCGCAACAGATAAACTTTTGAATCGATGACAAGAGCGTAAAAAGTGAACTTGATTCTCACAAAGAACGCAAGAAGCACTTGAAGTTGAAGCAGTATTGGTATGATATGCTTTGATTTTAGGTTCAGAAAGCCGTTTATCAGATTCTGAACCCCTAAGTTCATGTAAACAATCTAAAGTTTGAACTCTTTCCGTCAGAAAGAGGTCCAAATCCTTCCAGAGTGACAAAGCTGATCTGTCTTTTATACTCTGTTCCCACAGACTACAAAGAAATACAATAACAGGATCCCAGCTGTGCGTCGAAATATTATAAATTGACATAGCCGTAAGGCAACCGTTTATTCCGCGTTGTAAAGTTTTTAATACCGACGATGTTTCCTTATCAAGAAAGGGAAGGCTAAATAGCGATTTTAGCTCGTTATTAACCAGCATATGCGAATTATCATATGCGGCCCTCAAGTTGCGCCACGCAACATCAAAACCTTGATTAGTGAGAGGGCATTTCGAAAGAATTTCCCGAGCTTCGCCACTAGTTTTCCGAACTAGATGGCATAGCCGTTCAATATTGTTAAGTCGAGAGTTGTTGATATAAATCGCTGTAAAAAGATCCCTAAAAGTGGGCAACGAAATGTAATCGCCCTCAAAAACGTCGGTATCGCATGGCGGAAGCGTTAAATTATGATAAAAGTTGTCAACTGAATTGAGGTTTACACTCGGAGACTGAGATTGCTCTTTCGGTGTCGCGTTGGATTTAAAATGATGTAATCGTTCATTAATCCTAGATAAACGATTAACGTATGTGCTAAAAGTGGCTTCATATTTCGATTCAGCCGCGTCAAAATCCGCCGGTCCCGCGTCATCCGAATTTTTTAAATATGATACACAAGTACGATATGTCGATTTTACTTGTTGCCAAAGCAAGTCCAATTTTTTTCCACGAATTCCAAGATTAAATACCGAATGTAACTCCTCACGAATATCGTTGAATTTCGCCTCAAATTTAATGAGCGTATCCGAATCGCGAATAAAAATATAAAGTGCAGTTCCCAGCATTTTGGTTCGAATTTATTTTAAAATAAGTTAATTTAAGTTAAATAACAATATAAAAATTCTTTAAAAAAATCCGAGAAAATATTATGTTTTATAATATATTATTTTCTCGGATTTTTTAAAGAATTTTTATTTTTATATTTTAAATAACAATATAAAAATTCTTTAAAAAAATCCGAGAAAATATTATGTTTTATAATATATTATTTTCTCGGATTTTTTAAAGAATTTTTATATTGTTATTAAAATTAAATTAACTTATTTTAAAATAAATTCGAACCAAAATGCTGGGAATAATATAAAATAATAATATAAAACTATATTAAAAAATTTTATTTTCTTAATATGTTTTATTATTTTAACAAATTAGAAGCAAAACCAAAATTTGAAAAAAAAAAATAAATAATAATAATAAAAAAAAACACACTGGATATGTCGCGAATAAAACGGACAGTAGGGTGACTAACAATGTTATAGAAAAAACAAACCAACACAATATGTTTGCGTATATATTAGTGTGAAGAGAAATGAAGACACTCTTGAGCATAAACACAACAAAAAAACAACGCGTGAACGTATAGAGAAATAAACACTATTCAGCTTAAGCAGCTTAAACACACACAAAAAAACTTTCGCATGTGCGGAGAAAACTGATCTAGTTATTATTCTTATTGCAATATATGTATGTATGTCTGTTTAACTTATTATTATTTGCACTAAACACTTTTTAAAAATTCCGACGCGTCGGATGGAAAAAAATAAATAATCTTTTATTTGATTTTTGAAACAGGACCTTAAAAGCCCGTTAGATTAATTTCTAAGAAACTCATAGTAAAAACAATTTAATTTTTAGGTGTAATTTAGAGAAGAAAATCTCTATTTTATTTTATTAGTATAATATTACCTTTAAAAATGCACAAAAGGTAGTTTGAGATTTGCACGAATTGTACGAAGATACCAAAACGATTGATTTTACAAGTTAAAAAGTAAAAGAGAGAAGGTGGCAAACAATATCTAAGTACCATTAACGGTTTTACTAGTTAAAATCTATGTAAACACTCCTAAATATTTCGTGATGAATAATGGGGGTTGGTTCTCCCAATTGATGTGGAACACCAGCTACGGCTACCAAAAGAAACAGCAAAATAAAGAAGCACGCAAGCCGCTCGCTCATAAATATGTCTCTCCCCGGAGACAATCCTAATCATCGCCGTCGGTCTCAACATAGTCATCTCGTTAATCTGATAGACTGGTAGAGATATCGAAGTTCCTGGTTCACTTCCACATTTTTTTTTTTTCTGTGCAGGATTCCTATAGTTCCTCGAATGACTCGGAACCAACGCTGGAGACGAACTAGGTCTCGCACTTTCCCGTCCGTCGGACGAACGAGGTCCCCTGGCTGAGTTTTGGGACGAACTAGGTCCTCTACTTTTTGGGCGGGTCGACGAACTAGGTCCCCGTTCCAAACGCTTTATTTTATTACTATATTTACGGGCGGACGAATGAGGTCTCGATCCCGCTTTATGAAGCAGTGTTTGGTGCATGTCACCACAGCGTTTACACTTCCCCATACTTTTACAAGTACGCCAGGTATGGTCGTGGCTTGGGCATCCTGCACAATACTTATAAATTAAAACGAATTGCATCCGTTCTTGGTACTCGACCTGGAGAAATTTCTTGCAAAAGCGCAAGGGGTGGTCTTTCAGACACACTCTGCACAGAATTCTGCCGGTAGTGCGACGACCTTCAGCATATTTCTTTGGAGAGACCATGATACTATAAACAAATAATTAGTAGATATAATAGACCCTAATACGTTGGAAGAGCTACAAGCTTCACGACTGGTCTTACAACTAAGTCACGCTCTGTTCTTAACTCTACAACTCTTACGTGACCATATTTGCCTTTGTTCAATTTTACAACTCGGCCTAATAGCCATTCATTCGTCGACAGGTTATCATCACGAATGACAACCAATGTGACGGCCGTGCTAAAATTTTGCCCTTTTGTGTACAACACACAAAAGAAAAAAAAACCATTGGCGACGGCTTTGCTATGAATAAATCGAAAAATAAACAACGCCTTATATGGTATTATTGTTTGCCAATTTTTTTTTGCTTGCAAAAAAATTCTATTTTTAATACGCTTAGTTTTGACGGAAATTTTTTTTTGCAGTCTCTTCACTTGTTTTGCATTAACTCATGAAGTTATTCAAGTATGCCATCGCTCTATGACTATAACTTGTAATCTTTCTTTTCCGCCACTTATTTTCAGCTATTGTTATTAGCTTACCTTTTCATTCCCTTGATGATCTACGTACTCTCTCGTAGTTACGTATGAGTTAGTATTTTTTTAACATAGAGAATGAAATGAATGTACGAGTGTTTGTATATCTATGTGTATAATGAATTGCGAAAAGAGAAGTTATATAATGATATACATGGGTAATTAAATGAGTGATTGCGAATTTTTTTGGTAAAACTGGTTCTGTTCATTTTTTGAATGTGCAAAATTGAGTGGTTAAGGTTACAAAAGAATGATGAAATTTTAAGAAAGGCATTCAAGTTCTGGTTAGTGAAGTGGACGTTTATACCACAAAAAAAAAAAAATACAAAATCGAATTAAGACACGTTTTCAATAAATTTTATTTAAAAAATGTGTGTATGTAGTTTTTACTTTTCACATGTTTAAAAGGAATATTAAAAAAAGAAACTGAAAAAAATGTAAAAGTGGTCGTCTTAAAGATAAATCCATACTCTTATGAGTTTTATAAAAAGTGAATCAGTGTAGCGAAGCATATTTTCTTAAACAAATAAGTTTTCGATAAAAAATCACTGTTTTTTGTATTTTTGCAAATCATTGTAAACTAAATTTTCAAAACTAAAGATCGAAATACAATAAAAACCAAATACCGAGCTTTTACAAAAAGGAGTCGTGTCATGAGTCAATGGAAACGAGAGTTTTATATAAATTTTAAAAGCGAATTCAAAAATATATATCTGAAAAAATGGTAAAAGTAAGGATTTAAAAACCCAGCAACAGCGCACTTTTTAAACATCATTAAGCAAATACAGTGGAAGTAAAAAAAAAACAAACGATTTATATCTTCTAATGAAAATAAACTAAATAGTTTATATACGTTTTATGTATTAATATATATATGTACTATTACTACTATTTAAACCATTTCACATACACTCTATATATATTTACCTATATTACATAAAAAAAAAAATAATGGCATAAGTTTAAAAAAAAGTAAATTAAAAAAGAAAAATGTTGAAAGTTCTAAGTAAAATAAAAGAAAAAAAATCACAATTAAAATTTAAAGTAAAAACAAATAAGTAGTGTAAAAGAATCATGAAAAATTTTAACCTCACAACAGCTGAAAACATCGTTATATATTTCATAATAAAATAATAATTATAAAAAAAAAAAAAAACTATTATTTTTTTCCTTTTAATTAATCCATAAAACCGCCTAAATAGATCTACTCTTTTTTTTAAATTATTATATAACAATGTTATTTAATTTTTACCACAAAACAAAATCTATTTTATAGAGAAAAAATAATTATTTTAACTTTAAATTTAAACAAAAAAAAAAAAAAAGTTTAACCGTAAACAAAAAGTTAGGATTCATTTATATACAAATAATTATGAAGATTAAATAAAGTTTATATGACCCAATGTAGGAAACCAAACCAAACCAAATTTTTATTTTAAGTGGGTTACCATCCAAAAATAGATTGGAATCATGGTAACATGGTAGGGAGGACAAAAGGGGCAGAACACCTCGTCCCCAACCGTGAGTAAGTATGGCCATCCATCCCATTAGCGACCGTAATTCTTTTGACATCTTTTTTTGTAAATCGCAGTGCGGCTCCCTGGGCCTGAGCAAAACCCACCCATCCGGAGAGCTAGGCCCCACGCCAGCACGTGCGTACTGCAAAGGCTCAGGGAAACAGGAAGAGGAAGTTCCACCAGCACCGCACCATTACAGAAATGGCGCCCAACGTGGGGCCCGAAATAATAGACCAGTTTTTTTAATTTAACAATTTTTGCTTAAAAGGGAACTTAAAATAATTCTAATTTTTTAACATCAGTGCCGACGGGAAAGCACCCATTATTCATTAACATCTTTTTTTTGCGTAAGTGTCCTAAATTTCTTTCCAGTATTTCAACTTGTGGAATTTCAATTAAATATGTGTTAATCACTATTTAAATTGACCGAATTTGAAACTGGTTTTGAAATTTAGTTCACCCTTCAACAATGTAATTTAATTTTGTGATTTTTTAATTTGCTTTGGTCAGTAAAAATTATTTGCGGAATACAGGAACTTCGTTCTAAATGAACCGGTCCGCTGTCCAAAATAATTTTTATAGTACGAAATATTAGCAAAGATTCGAAAACAATTTAAAGTCTCAATTTTTAAATTTTTATAGTACGAAATTGTAGCAAAGATTCGAAAACAATTTAAAGTCTCAATTTTTAAATTTTTATTTTTGTTGGATGTTCATACTTACTTTTACGGATTTTTTTTATTAAATATATGGTTTGGTTTTGGTAACTACATTGGGTTAAATTATATTAAATTTATATTGAAAAGTATATTGAAAATTATAATAGAAATTTTTAAATTATATTGAAGAATATACATTGAAAATGATATTCCAACTTTATATTGAAACTTTATGTTGAAATTTGTTTTGAAATTTTTTTGAAAATATACTGAAAATTTTTATATGGAAAATTTTATACTCAAATTTGACTGAAATTTATTAAACTATATATATTGGAAAAACTATATGGAAAAATTATATTGAAATTGATATATATAAACTATAGTATACGGAAACTATATTTTGAAATCCTTTATTGAATTTTTTTTTGAAAAGTTATTAACACAAATTATATTGAAAATTATATTTTGAAAACTATATTGAAAAGCTATATAGAAAATTAAAATATTGAAAAAATTATATTGAAAACTTTAATGAAATATATTGAATTTATATTACAACTGTATTGAAAATTTTGAAAATTTATTGCAAATTTAATGTTGAATTTTTTTTTTAACTTTAAATTTTTTTAGAGTTATTGAAAATTTAATTTTGAATACTTTTGCGTGGGTTCGATTAGAACTCAAACTTTTAAACAATTTGGATTTTTTTAACACTTCCCATTTAACTTTATTTCATTGTTCCATAGGAACTCAAATATTTTGTTCGCCTGTGCTTAACTTACAAGCTTTTCATATCACAGCCTTACATTTTTTTTAAAGAGAGCTTGAAAATTTTACTTAAGAAGAACTGACTTCATTTCACAACTCTTTTCAATTAACCGCCTTATATTCATTCGATTTTAATCGGTTCAAATTAACTTAACATAATATTTCATTTGGTACTATATAACCTGTCGTTCACTCGGAACTTGAAAATTTTCAATCAGTTTGAACTGAATTCATTTCCTAACCCGTTACATTTAACTTAATTTCTTCGTTCGATTGAACTGAAACTTTAATTCAATGGTATTCACTTCATGCTATTGCATTTTGTTCTATTAGAACTAAATTTTAATCAATTTGAACTCATTACATTTCGGAATACTTTTCCGTTAACTACATTGCATTCATTTAAATTATAATCTGCTCAATCTAACTCAACCAGAACATTTTCATTTTTTCATTTCTTCTATTGAACCTGAACTTAATTTGATTCAAATCCACTTAAAGTTTGTAACCTCTCTTCACCTTTGCAATCAATGTCGTTATACCAACACTCATTCATTCATTCATATCGTCCGAATATATCTTTGTTAAAAATTTTTTTAGAATTAGTCCGAAATCATGGCGGTACAGCATAGTCCAGGAAGTTTAGCTTCGGCTTCAGCCGAAAACGTTTGTTTGATATGCCAAGAAAGTTACGATCATACCAGTAACTTAGTTTCTACCAGCTGTAGACATATTTTCCACCAGGGATGTATTGTTAATTTCCTTAATGTCTCATCCTGTTGTCCGCAATGTAACAATACTGTCACTAAAAACAGTTTGTTAAAATATTCCGTCCGAGTTAATTATGAAAGTTTACCAGTTAATACTGGAACGATTCCGAAATCCGCAGAAAGAATTTTATCCGGCAGAAGGCAACGAAACGAAGAGTTCAATGCCAATCGAAATATTTCACCAGGTCAAGCTGGTGTAGAGCAAAGAGATAGCTTGGAAGATCGAATTAGATCCAAAATTGAAAACAGCTTTCAAGGCGAAATAAACAAGCTTCACGCTGTGGAAGAAAGATTGTCTCAACAGTTCACGAACGTAAACCTTAGCGCGAACAGAGAGCCTGAATGGCCAAGAGAAATCTTACCAACCGCGACGGTTCCTATGAATTTTTCAGCTCCTTCAGTTCATAATGTTCCCCATGAACCTCATTTTGTACCTTCGCGTAATATTAGGCCCAACTCAACACACCCATCAGTACATCAAAGTGAGAGAGCATCATTATCGTTCGTGTCCCTTAACAATAGTGGAAAGATTGCAAGCCTTATAAATAATTGGAATATAACTTTCAATGGAAAAACCTCAGGGTTACCAATAGAAAAGTTTATTTATATGGTTAATTCATTGACAAAAGACAGTCAAGCGGGAGATTTTAGATTATTAGGTGACCATTGCCACATTTTGTTTACGTCGAAAGCCAAAGAATGGTATTGGCGATATCGCAGCACCGTCAATTGAATTGAATGGGAAGATTTGTGTCAAGCCCTTAAAAACCATTTTAGTGACCACCTATCTGATCTGGACATTCGAGAAATGATCAGGGATAGGAAGCAAAACGCTAACGAAAGCTTCGATGATTTTCACCATTCAATTCTACAGCTATGTGATCGTTTACGATATCCCCTTAGCGAATCCGAATTGACAGAAATTTTGCGTAGAAATTTAAGACCTCATTTAAGAAGGGAATTGTTCTATCTCCAATTGAGAAGAGAGGCACTAAGTTTCGAACTCGACAGAACCCCGAAAATCTTTCGACGACAGATTAATGAAATTGACGTAGAGGATGAATTTTTAGATGAAGACCACCATGAGGAAGTTTGTGAGGTTCGAAAACCAAGAGAAGACCCGGCAAGACGCCAAAATAATATCTACTGGAATTGCAGAAACGAAGGCCACAGATATATGGACTGCCTCGAAGACAGAACCATATTTTGTTACGGTTGTGGTTCCGTAGGTGTCTATCGAGCTAAATGCGAGAAGTGCCAGGGAAACTTCCAGGCGAGCGCCAGCAACAACACCAGCTTCCGCTCAAAAACCAAATAAATTCGCCTTTAGGCGAAAAACAATTTGAAAATATTGACAACCCCCCTGAAATTCTTAAAAATAGCTCTGACGGTAGCACTCAAACCGATCTTACCAATTTTACAATTTTTAAAAATGACAAGGAAAAGTCCAAACCAATTTTATTTCCCATCAATCCCTATCATGAAAGAGTTAGATTATATGAATTAGCTAGGAAGCGAATTTTTTGCGAAACTATTAGCACCCCAGCGAAATTTTATACCCCAATTCATAAAGTAAAAAGAAATACTCTACGAATTAGAACTTTTTATAAAATGTTAAAGTTAAACAAGTTTAAAGTTAGATGCTGTATAGAATCTATTGAAAAGTCAAAATCTGATATAAGACCCTATATTCGAATAGATATTTTTGGAATGAAATTGTTGGGACTCTTAGATTCAGGCGCCTCTTTATCTTGCATAAGTGGTTCCGCAGCTAAAACTTTTCTTGATAAAAACTTACCTTTTACAAAATTTTCTAATTTCGTTGAAGCAGCTGGCGGTCAGCAATATAAAATTTTAGGTTTCGTAGAAACAAATATACTTACCGAAACCTCACCAAACTAATTCGTTTATATATAATACTCGATCTAACTCATGATGTATACTTAGGTATCGATTATGTCTATGATTTTTGGGAACAGCCCGAAAAAAATTGAAGAGCTTAATCAAGTTTGCGAGGAGAACCTTCTAACCAACGAGCAAAGACAAAGATTAGATAAGGTAATATCCATTTCTCCAGATTTTGACAAAGAGGGATTGGGTAAGACACCCATTATAGAACATTCGATAGAAATAGAGCCAGGAGTTAAGCCCATCAATAAGAGATACTTTTCTGTCTCTCCAGCCGTAGAAAAGAAAATACATGACGAAATTGATCGCATGTTAGAGCTCGGAGTTATAGCAAAAGCCCCTCCTACTTGTTCTTGGAGTAGTCCTGTAGCTTGCGTCCATAGAGAGGGAAAATTCAACCCAAAATTAACGGTATCTTATCTAGACTACCTAAAGCTGAGTTCGTTTCATCTTTAGACTTAAAACATGCATTTTGGCAAGTTGGTTTAGAAGAAAATTCTCGCGACATGACAGCCTTCACAGTTCCTAATCGACCCTTATATCGATTCAAAGTGATGCCTTTTGGTTTAACCAATGCACCACAGACCTTTTGCCGATTAATGGATGTTATTAATCCACCTCATCTTAGAAATCGAGTCTTCGTTTATTTAGATGACTTACTCTTAGTCAGCGATGGCTTTGAAGAACATATTTCATTATTGCTCGAAGTGGCACATTTAATTCGCAAAGCAGGTCTGACTCTGAATATTGCTAAATGTAAATGGTGCATGAAGGAATTTCGATACCTAGGTTATATAATTGGTTCTGGGTGTATAAAACCTGACCCCAGTAAAGTTACTGCCATTAAAGGGTTAACCGAACCAAAAACAGCTAAAGAGGTTCGTCAATTTTTAGATCTTGTAGGTTGGTACCGACGATATTTAGAAAATTTTGCTTCGCTAACTATTCCGTTAACCGATCTCACGAAAAAATTTAAAACTTTTGTAAGGAACCCTGAGCTTAGAAGTCATTTGATCTGATCAAAGAGAAACTTACATCTGCTCCGGTATTAGTTACCCAAAATTTCAAACTGGAGTCGGTGGAGTTCTAGCTCAAGAAGATGACAATGGTGTTGAAAGGCCCATTGCATTTTTCTCGCACAAATTAAATAGAGCCCAACAGAATTACTCTATCACCGAACTCGAGTGCCTTGCCGCGGTATTAAGCACAGAAAAATTTAGCGAATTTAGCGTAATAACGGACCACGCTTCTTTAAAATTGTTAATGTGCCAACCAGACCTAAATGGCCGGCTAGCTCGGTGGTCCATAAAAATCCAAGGCTTTAATTTTTAAATTTTTCACCGAAAGGGAAGTGAACACATAGTTCCCGATGCGATATCGAGGCTACCGACTGAAAATGAAAACCCCTAACTTTTAGCAACATTGACAGCTTAGATTCTGTAGAACCAGAGATAGATTTATCTTCTCCCCATTTTTCATCAGGACAATATACTAAATTGATCGCTGATATAGAAAACAATAAAAATCGTTTTTTCTGCTTGCAAAAAAAATTCTATTTTTAATACGCGTAGTTTTGGCGGAAATTTTTTTTCCAGTCTCTTCACTTGTTTTGCATTAACTCATGAAGTCATTCATGTATGCCATCGCTCTGTGACTATAACTTGTAATCTTTCTCTTTCCCCCACTTGTTTTCAGCTATTGTTATTAGCTTACCTTTTCATTCCCTTGATGATCTACGAACTCTAGTTACGTATGAGTTAGTATTTTTTTTTAACATAGAGAATGAAATGAATATACGAGTGTTTGTATATCTATGTGTATAATGAATTGCGAAAAGAGAAGTTACATACTGATATACAGAGGTAATTAAATGAGTGATTGCGAATTTTTTTGGTAAAACTGGTTTTGTTCATTTTTTGAATGTGCAAAATTGAGTGGTTAAGGTTACAAAAGAATGATGCAATTTTAAGAAAGGCATTCAAGTTCTGGTTAGTGAAGTGGACGTTTATACCACAAAAAAATGCAAAATCGAATTAAGACACGTTTTCAATAAATTTTATTTAAAAAATGTGTGTATGTAGTTTTTACTCATCACATGTTTAAAAGGAATATTAAAAATAGAAACTGAAAAAAATGTAAAAGTGGTCGTCTTAAAGATAAATCCATACTCTTATGAGTTTAATAAAAAGTGAATCAGTGTAGCGAAGCATATTTTCTTAAACAAATAAGTTTTCGATAAAAAAATCACTGTTTTTTGTATTTTTGCAAATCATTGTAAACTAAATCTTCAAAAGTAAAGATCGAAATACAATAAAAACCAAATACCGAGCTTTTACAAAGAGGAGTCGTGTCATGAGTCAATGGAAACGAGAGTTTTATATAAATTTTAAAAGCGAATTCAAAAATATATATCTGAAAAAATGGTAAAAGTAAGGATTTATAAACCCAGCAACAGCGCACTTTTTAAACATCATTAAGCAAATACAGTGGAAGTAAAAAAAAACAAACGATTTATATCTTCTAATGAAAATAAACTAAATAGTTTACATACGTTTTATGTATTAATCTATATATTAATGTATTAATCTATATATTTAAACCATTTCACATACACTCTATATATATTTTTCTATATTACATAAAAAAAAAATAATGGCATAAGTTTAAAAAAAAAGTAAATTAAAAAAGAAAAATGTTGAAAGTTCTAAGTAAAATAAAAGAAAAAAATCGCAATTAAAATTTAAAGTAAAAACAAATAAGTGGTGTAAAAGAATCATGAAAAGTTTTAACCTCACAACACCTGAAAACATCGTTATATATTCCATCTTAAAATAATAATTATATAAAAAAAAAACTATTATTTTTTTCCTTTTAATTAATCCATAAAACCGCCTAATTAGATCTACTCTTTTTTTAAATCATTATATAACAATTTTATTTCATTTTTACCGTAAAACAAAATCTATTTTATAGAGAAAAAATAATTATTTTAACTTTAAATTTAAACAAAAAAAAAAAAAAAGTTTAACCGTAAACAAAAAGTTAGGATTCATTTATATACAAATAATTATGAAGATTAAATAAAGTTTATATGACCCAATGTAGGAAACCAAACCAAACCAAATTTTTATTTTAAGTGGGTTACCATCCAAAAATAGATTGGAATCATGGTAACATGGTAGGGAGGACAAAAGGGGTAGAACACCTCGTCGCCAACCGTGAGTAAGTATGGCCATCCATCCCATTAGCGACCGTAATTCTTTAGACATTTTTTTTTGTAAATCGCAGTGCGGCTCCCTGGGCCTGAGCAAGACCCCACCCATCCAGCGAGCTAGGTCCCACGCCTGCACGTGCGTACCGCAAAGGCTCAGGGAAACAGGAAGCGGAAATTCCACCAGCACCGCACCATTACACCATATCACCGACTTCTACATCCTTTTTCATAAACTTCTATTTATTTCGTTTTTGCAAATCCTTAAGTTACTCATCTTTCCACCTAGTGCATAAACGTTGGTTCAATGCCCTAACCCTTTGCCAACGATTGGTGATGGAAAGCGGTGATTCAGAAATTTTTATTTCCGGCGGAGCCAGCAAAGGCCCGCCAGTTAAAAAATGGCCCGGTGTGAGAATATCTAAACATTCAAAGTTTTCCGTTAAAGGGCACAAAGGCCTAGAATTTAAATAGGCCTCCACACGCGCTAGCAAAGTAGAAAATTCATCAAAACTTTTGACACCTGCTTCGTATAGGCCACCCATATGAGGTGCGCCAGCAGGGTTAAAATTGCAGTTAAGGCCCTGTGGTCCATAATTAGAGTTAACTCCGCCCCAACATTACGCAAAAACTTACGAAACTCAATCTTTCTAACCTTTGAAGCTCCGACAAAATTGGTTCCATTATCCGAATGCATTTCCTTTGGATACCCACGACGAGAAACGGACCTTGAAAACGCTGCCAAGAATGCTGGTGTCGACAAACTGCTGACCGCTTCTTAATGAATTGCCTTCGTGGCGAAACATACGAACAAACAAACATAGCTCTTCGTAATAAGGCAAGCTCTACCAGTAGAATTTCGAATACCAAACGGACCTGCGAAATGAACTCCCGTTGCAGTAAAAGGACGCGTAATAACCGTACCAGCTGTGGGCAATGCTGCCATTATCTGACTCTGAGTCGCATTTTTCTGAATAGTACAAATTTTACATCGGCCTATAATTGTCTTTATCAGATTCTTAGCGTTTCGAATATAAAACTCGGTCCGCAAAACTCTTAGCATAAACTGATTTCCTCCATGTAGCGTAATCTTGTGAAGAAAAGCAATAAAGAGATAAGCAAAAAGACACTTTGATGGTAGTATAATAGGAAACCTCTCATTCGCTAAGCGACCTCCAACCCGTATTATGCCCATAAACCGGCCCATCTACCTTCAGGATGTAAAAAATCCCCCTAACTACCAAGGCCATCACACGTAGGGCCCTTGGATATGAGGAAAAATTTTCCAATATATCATCGAATTTTTCAAAATAAGCAAAACAAACAATATGTGCTCGTTCTTCTTCTCCCGTACCAAAATCCTTATTCGGAGAAGTGTCCCAGCGAGCAGTAGACAACCTTAGCCATGGTGGACCACACCACTAAATACTGCTTCCGGCTTATCAAATCCGCAAGGTTGTCACTAGAATTCACATGTCTCCACCAATCCTTACCAATCTTGCCGACAATTTTCGAAACACGATTAGCTACAAAAGTTGTCCATGAATTAGGAGGTTTCTGAAGCCATGCTAAAACTATTGTGGAATCACTCCAAGTAGAAAACTTTATTCTTGGCTCGTCGAAATTCAAATCTTTTTTAACCGTATCCAGCAAATCAGCTAATAAAGAAGCGCCACACAGTTCAAGCCTAGGCAACAAAATGATTTTCAGAGGAGCGACTCTAGATTTCGCCAACGACAAGTGAGTCTGAACCGAACCGTCCTCACCCTCCAGTCTGACATAAACACAGGCACCATGGCAACCCTTTCAAAACTTGAATATCATTCGAAGTCCACTTTCTCATTGAAAACCCAGTCGACGATAATGCTAATATTAAGTGGTCAGTGAAACATCATGGGCTCCTGTCAAACCGTCATCCACATACATCATTTGCCTCAGACTTTTTGATGCTAAAGGCCATTTTTCTTCTACGTCATTCGCTAATTGCAGCAAAGTTCTAATGGTTAAGAATGGTGCACAATTTACGCCAAAGGTGACAGTCTTCAACTCAAAAACCTTTACATCTTCATTTAGGTCCCTACGAAACACTACTCGTTAATAAGCAGTCTGTTCTGGATCCACTAGGATCTGCCGATACATTTTCTCTATGTCCCCATTAAAGACGTTTCGATAAAAACGCCATCTTATAGTCAAAAGCATAAAATAATTTTGCAATACAGGACCTGAATATAGAACATCATTCAGACTCAAGCCAGACGAGGTTCGACTTGACGCGTTAAATACCACCCTAACTTTTGTCGAAGAACTCTCAGGTTTAAAAACGGCATGATGAGGTAAATAATAAGACCTCGTCGAATCTAACACGTTATTTTCTACCTGAACCATATGACCTAATTTCCCATATTCAGACAAAACATCGTCATAAACCGACTTTAATTTTAAATTTTTGAGCAGTGATCCCTCATTCCTCACGAATTGCCAATAAGCTCTTTCACGAGAAGATCCTAAACTCATTTTGGACAGATATTGAGGCCTGAAAGGCAGCGAAATAACATAATGCCCTTCCGAGTTCCTCCTCGTGGTTTTACTGAACAAATCTTCACAATACTCATCCTCAGGAGACAACTTCGACGCTTGAGGCGGTTCTTCCAAATTCCAAAAATTTTCAAGCTGTTTGTCCACCATCTCGCATAATATAAGGATAAACGTCGCCTCCTATTAGTAAATCTACCGGACCACTATTCGAAAAATTTGGGTCAGCTAAATCGATTTCCACCAATGAGGTCAAACCAGAAATCTCCATGGTTCTGTTCGGTAATTCTCCGGTTAGTTTTGGTAAAACTTAACCAGTTACCTCCAAATTAAATTGCCGATTTATGGGAGAACTTAAAACTAAAGAGCATTGCCTTTGGACTGAGCCAGCAATAGCATCATTCAACCCAGATACTCTTGCGTTGATACTCCTGACCGGTAAATTAAGGCGTCTCTGCAACTTTTCCGAAATAAACGTTGCCTGCGACCCCAATTCAATAAGTGCCCTTGGCCTACATACTTCTTCGCGAGTAATAATGTCGTAGCAAAACAGTTTTGAATGGCTGTCCTCATCGCAGCCGCTTGGCTAGTACTTGGTCCGTCTGCATACTCATCAGCTGAGGAAGATCGAGGCACTTCCCTACGCAATAATGAATTGTGCTTAAGATGGCACGTCGAACAACTAAGATTGTTCTGGCAAGCGTTTACCCTATGACCGTCACCTAAACAGTTAATATAGAGGTTATGCCTTTTCACCAATACAAATCTTTCACTAGGAATCATTTTCAAAAATTTGGGGAAACTTTTCAAGGGATGCTCTTTCAAACAAGAAACACAAGATTTTTTCGCCTTTTTGGTCGGATACGCCCTAACTCTCCTTCCCGTATTGGCAGCATTTCCAAACTTAGGACTCACGGCAGGCTTGATCTGTTCCAGACTTCGAATGTCTGAAATGGTTTCCAACGATTGAAACCTGTATGTCAAAAAATCATCCAAATCTGCCCTTGAGAAACCTCAGTCTTATTCATTACTGTCTGTTCCCATAATGACAAGGTAAGGACTGGCAATTACGTCGAACAAAGGTATACAAAAATTGGGTCCCAATTCGAGATATCAATCTCATGCAGCCGAAGAGCTAATATTGAATTATTAATATCTCGTTGCAACCTTTTTATCTCGGTTGCCGATTCCGATTTTACCGGTACCAGATTAAACAAAACCTTTAATTGGGCGTTCACCAAAATCCTCTTATTCTCGTACCTATCTCTCAAATTTTTCCACGCACCTAAAAACCCTTCGTTAGTGAGAGGGGATTTTTTTCACGATTTCCAACGCCTCACCCCGAGTGAATTGTCGTAAATAAAATAACTGTTCAACGGAGGCTAAATCGGCACCGTTTATATAAACTGCCGTGAACATATCCCGAAACGATGGCCAAGATTGGTAATCGCCATGAAAAACCTCCATAGTGGAAGGTGGCAACTTCATTTGGTGATTTCGCGATCGGCTCTCCATCGTCGTAATAACCCCACCCGAATTAGCCGCTGTTTGAGTGGAAGACATTGCTGATCTATTCACAAATGATTGTGAAAGTTCGCCCGTTAACGCCGCAAGCGAAGTATAGCCTAAGTGGCAATTCTTAAAAAGTTCTGTTGCCGCTTTGCAGTCTGAATCTTCATCCTCATCAACATTATTTGTTGCAAATTCCTCATAAGAGAGCTTAACTTTTTCCCATAAAGATTTGAACTCCTCTTTTTGTACTTCGGCCGAAAAAAATTACGATCTTCTTGAGAGGACTCATCGTATTCCTTTTCAAAATCGAGAAAAAGCTTAGCAGTCTTCTCAAATTTCACCAATTTAGCTGATTTTGGCATATTGAACTTTTTTTAATCCAACGAAACTAAAAAACAAGATACTATTCTTTCAGAACAAGTACTTTTTTCCGGCATTGTAATTAAATATCTAATACCGAAACGAAATTATCGAAATCCAACAAAGAATAAAAACAAATTCTATCCAACCAAGAAAATATTTATAAATAAATTCCACCAAAAATTAAATCACTCGAAATATTTCTTAAAAATTTAAAAAGCTCATACGAAGTTGCCGAAAATTTTATTTTATTAATGAAAAATTTTAAAATTCAATCCAAATAACAATATAAATTCTCAAGAGATTTAAAAAAAAGTTCACAGCACTAACCAAAACTTGATACTAGGATTAAATATCCAAAAACAAAACTTGTTATTGAATTCAATGAAAGAACGAATATCAAAAGTAAAACTTCTATCCAAACAAGAATTTCATTTACTTAAAGATTCAAAAAAAAAAATTCATTCAAAATATGACATTACGATTTAATATCAAAAACCAAAACTAAATCGCTGCAAATCCCAAGTACCAAAAAATTTAACTCCCCAATTGATGTTTTTAAAGGCCAGTAAACTCAAATCGTGATCATAAATTTTCGATTCGGCGAAATAAGTCGGTTACTCTGTACAGCAGTATAAATTCAAAATAAAATAAATAAATAAATTTCCAATCGTCCGAAAACTAAGACGCCAATGCAATTAAAAAATTTTACTCCAAGTGCGAAAAATTCCCCATTCGAGTCCAATACGAACTTGAATTCAATACATAAGCAAAATGTGTGTACTTTGAGTGTGTCGGATAAAAAAAATCGCTCCTATACTATACTGCAAAAATTTCAACACAATTTTACAGCTCTATTTTCCCTCTAGAAGGCTTTACAGCATGGAATTTGTGCGCAATAGCAAAACAAAAATTTTGATTCCCAAAGAAATTATCCTTTTAAAGCACTGGTTTTAACTTCTACCAGCTCTCGCTTTATCTCAGTGGCCGAGAACTATAATTCTTGAGTTAAAATACTCCAAACTTGCAAACTTTACCACTGTATATTTTTACAATGAAACTATATTTTACCAGCTCCGCACTATTCCGACATAAAATTTTATTTATATAAAAAGTCGTCCTCTTGCAAACGCACTCCGAGAAACAATACAGAAAAATAAAAACAAATTTTCATTCGTTGAAAGAGGGAAAAAAATATTCACCACAACGTACCTGTTCGTTCGTTATAAAAAAAAAAACACACACACACTTCGTCGTACGTATATTTCTAAACGTACCGTTTGTTCTTTTATATATTTTTTATATATGTATATATTTTGCACAAGCCGAATAATAAAAATTTAACACCCTTCACTATTTACATATGTGAAAAAAAACAAAAAGTGGAATAAATGTCAATGTCAGATGGCCGTATTTACAACGTAACACAGAGTTGTAGAGTCGCAACTTAGTTATCCATCAAGTAAACTTTATGATAATACAGTTCTTAACTTTATTATACAAGTATAAAAATAGTATTATATTTTTACTTTATTACCTCTTAAAAAAAGCAATACATTTTAAAGTTATTTCTTCAAAATATTATTCGGAGCTTTCTTTTTAGAGGATCAAATGAAACATCAACAAAAATTTTTTTCTATAAAATAAAAGGCGCTTTACCTTAAAATCCTTGTTGGTTAATTAAAAGCTGTCTGAAGTTCCACCAATTAAATAATCCGGTTCGAAGGATCAATAAATATTTCGTGATGAAAAATGGGGGTTGGTTCTTCCAATTGATGTGGAACACCAGCTACGGCTACCAACAGAAACAGCAAAATAAAAAAGCACGCAAGGTTAAGGTTTTCTATAAAAAAATTTCGAAAGTAAATCCAATTTTACTTTCATTTTATTTATTTTTTTCTCTTTTCGAAAATGGCGGTTTTACAAGTTTAGTTGTTTAATTTACAAAAACTTTGCGGCTCCTTCGCAAGCGGTCTTTATTCGTTGACGATAATTTAACGAGACAAATTCGCGGTTTAAGATATTACATTTTACAAGTATATAAAATAAATGTCAAACAAAGGAAAAATCTCGAGCGCCCTCTGCATGTGACATTCCAATTGGACATCGAGATCCCAACATTCGGACCACTTTCACGCTCACGTAAACAACTCCTTTCAACGATGGATAAAAAAGGAGTTTCACAGATTTTAACCCAGAATTAACCCAAAAATGGCTAATCGACTCAAAGACGGAAAAGTACAAAGAAAATATTAAATTGTACAAACAATAGGAAGACAAGTTTTTGGTTGCCTTAAGTTAATTATTGAAAAATTTTATTTGGGAAATTATATGTACATATAATCGTTTACATTGTTAAATTTTGATTGTTTATGTTTATGATCATGGTGTTTGTTTTAAATTTTAATGATTTTAAGGTCAAGGGCCATATATTTTTATACTATATCGTTAGTAGTTAACACAGTTCAACAACTCTCGAAGGCCAGTTGTTAGAGTTCTTGCCTTAAAGGTCTCTATTTGCTGGTTCAAGTCACATCGACATTTAAAAATATTTTTATACCCTATACCACTATGTGGTTTGGGTATAATGACTTTGTGCTGCTGTTTGTAACTACCAAAAATATTTGACCTAGACCCATCTTTTATTATACCGATAGACTCAGAATCACTTTCTGAGTCGATTTGGCGATGTCCGTCCGTCCGTCCGTCTGTGTGTCCATGTAAAGCTTGTAATCAAACTACAGGTCGCAAATATGAATATATTTAGATGAAATTTGGTATATAAGCTTTTATTAGCCATAGGATAAACGCTGTTGAAATTGGTTAAATTCGGTCCATGTTCAGACCTATTCCCCATACAATTGACCCCTATAAAGTCGACGAATTGCCATAAAATCCAAATTGTTATATAGATCACAGTCAAATTGGGTTTGTATGTGTTTATCTATCTATTAATCAGTAGTCCAAAACTAATCCCAATAGGACAATTGTTAGTCATGCCATATAAAGCTGCTTCCCGATATTCACTTAAATCTATCAAAAAACCAAAATGTTGCACAGAATTTTCTCAAAATCGGTTTGTGTATATTTTTTCAATATATAAGTGACTTTACCAAATATAGTCAGGATCGGTCCATTTTTCGACCTAGTCCCCATATTAATATAGCACCCGATTTGAACTTTTTCATATCTGCAGCCAAAAAAAAAAATAATAATGCCACTCAAATTTGGCTTATGCTTATTTGCTACATCCAATTAGTTGGACGAAGAGTTCGGGTCTCTAAACCATGGTAAAGGGTATCGTATAGTCGGTCAAGACCGACTATAATTTTCTTACTTGTTTTAACATTGTTGTGTTTGAAAATGTTGACATTTATGTTTAAATAGAAATAACTATTACATAGTCACACTGAGAAAAATGAAGTGACACTCTGTTTGTTAATACAATTGTATTTTCCCTAAAACAAAATATTGCAGAATTTTGTATAAATAAAATAATATACCGATTTATTTCTAACATGCGGTTATTATGGATGTACATATACATATATAGAATATATATATATATATAGAATATATGTATATTATATTTTTATTTTTTAATATATTGTATGCATTATGTAAATATTACACTCAAAAAATACAACACCAAAATACAACAAAGTCCACATCAATGTATTTTATATTACTTTTTTTAGCTAATAAATAAATACATATTACTTTTTTGGCAAGTCTTTTATTTATTAATTCATACGTTTTTCCATTATTCGTTCATAAATATGACCATAAGTTTGGCATCCATATTGATTTTTTGTTGCTCTATAATTAACAAACCCCCGTTTTTATATGCGCATTTCATAAATCATATTAATACATTTAACAAGTTAAAACTTTAAATACAACTTTGCAGTAATCCAGTTAATTTGCATTAAAGTTTTAATAGGGTAAAATTATTCGTCGTTAAGCCCTAAACACATAACTGCGAGTTGCGAGTGCGAAAAGACGAGAATGAGGCAGCATGATTTCTTCTATATATGGAAGCGAGATCGATAGTAAAGCTTTTTTATGTGGCGTTGCCAGCTTATGTTGTAAAAACTCTCGCAAGGGAAATAGAATTGATTATATTTTCTGTGCGAGAAAAATCAGATGACTGCAGAATCAGCTGATAGGCATTAAACGCAATGCCTACTATAGTAATTACTTTATTTAACGCGTTAATAATATCGATTTTATTCATTTTTTTATGTTTATTGTTTGTTATATGATCAGCTTTGTATACAATTGACAACAGAATTATGTTTGAGAATAGGACAATCAGCTGCTCGAATGCATTTTGATGATTTTGTAAAAGCACAAAAGCACAAATTCTCGCATGCAAAAAGCTTAGGTTTAACTCGCACTCGCAACTTACCGTTATGTGTTCCGGTTCCGCTGGCACGTTACGTTGTGGTTACGTGCGGCTAACCAGGTCTTTATTCTATCATTCTTGAACTAAAGAGCCAAATGAAGTGCAACCCTGTTTGTTAATACCAAAAAATTGTATTTATCGTGTAAGAAAATGTTGCAAAATTTTATATAAATGAAATGCATAAGAAGAAAACAATTTTGAGCTGATTGGTAGGAAACATTGACCTTTTATATAAATATATTATAATGTTATGAAAGTATTTATATTTTATATATTAATTAGACTGCTATGAAAACGTTGATAAATAATAGTCAAATAAAATAATATAACGATTTATTTCTAAAATGCGGTTATTATGGATATACAACTATAGGACATACGTATATTATTTAGGGTATTTTGATATTTGTAACACTATTGTGTATTTGTAACATTTTGCGATGTTATAAAAATGGCAGAATATTGATATTGATTGTATATATTTTTTTTATTTAATATATCGCACCTAAAATACAAAAGTCACAACTCAAAATTTTCCAAAATTTACTTTTTTGTATAAATTAATTCACAGTACACATTTCTATCTATTGCAAAAATATATTTCTCATAACTATCTTCTTTAACAGGAAAAAAATGCTGTTATATAATATCGCTAGTCAAATGAAAAATTTCAGTCAGAGAGTGATAACTCAAAATTATTTTTATTTCCACAAATACAATATAAATTTAAAAAAAAAGTTTAGCAAAACTTTCCTCAAAATGGAAATTTTAAAATTTATATGTAAAAATTGTGTGTATAATTGTAAATATTGCACGCAGAAATTCAACATCAAAAGTTAATGATGTGTTTTTCTTTTGGTAAATTTACTATATTTTTTTTTTTTATAATAAATAGGTAGTTTAGCATTATTTGTCTGCTTGTCTGTATGTCGACAAAACTTTGGATCGATTTTTAACCCTTTCGCGTTACCCAATCGATCTGAAGCTTTGCAGACAGACTCGTGGCGATGACAAAAATGATCTGACAAATTTTTTTAGTGATGCCAAACCAGTGGAAACTTTTGAATTTTTCTACCTTGGTATTTTTGAGTTAGTTTTTATTATATTGTCACCACAACGACCACAAAATCCACAAGTATAGCTTTAACAAAAATACAACATTAAGAATAACAACAAAAACAATATAGAAATATATATTTTCCAATTTTTTTTACTTTTTCTGTGATTTCTTGGGACCTTTTAGACCGATTTTCATGATTTTTCAAACAGAAACCTTGTCGTGGTGTTAGTGAATAATTTTTACTAAAAATTAATAACCTAGCTATCTTATTTAGGGTGTGATCGTGACAAAAAACACATAGACAAATCTTATTTTTTCAAGACTTTTTTTACTTCTTCATTCAATACTCGGGACCTAATCAACCAATTTGGACGATTTTAAACAGGAAACTTCTCAGGATGTTAACGAATCATTTTTTGTGCAAACGAGCACCCCAGCTCTCCGATTTGTTTCGTGATCGTGATTTCCACAGACGGACAGACGGGCATACGGACATCGCTATATTAACTTATGGGGTCCAGAATTTTTTTCTAATTATTACAAACGGAATGACAAACTTATATATACCCTCTGCACACTGGGGTATAATAAGCATAAACCAAATTTGACTGCCATTGTTATTAATTTTTTTGGCTGCAGATGTGAAAAACTTCATATCGGGAGCTATATTTATTTGGGGATTAAAAATGGAAAAATGGACCGATCCTGACCATATTTTGTAAAGTAACTTATATTTAAAAAATTTATATACAAACCATAATTGAAAAAAATCTGTGTAAGTTTTTGTTTTTTTGATAGATTTCAGTGAAGATCGGGAAGCAGCTCTATATGGGGCCTATGACTAAGAATTGTCCTATAGGGATTATTTTTGGACTACTGATTAATGGATATAATAAACACATACAAGCCCAATTTGACTGAGATTTAAATGACAATTTGGATCTTATGGCAATTTATATCGATTTCATAGGGGTCATTTGTATGGGGACTAGGTCTGAACATGAACCGAATTTCACCACTTCCAATAGCGTTCACTTCCAATAGCGTGGCCGAGAAAAGCTTATATACTAAATTTTATCGAAATATATTCATATTTGCGACCTGTAGTTTGATTACAAGGTTTACATGGGCACACAGACGGACAGACGGACGGACATTGCTAAATCGACTCAGAAAGTGATTCTGAGTCGATCGGTATAACAAAAGATGGGTCTAGGTCAAATATTTTTGGTAGTTACTAACAGCAGCACATAGTCATTATACCCAAACCACATACTGTTATAGGGTATATATATAATCATTCCATTAAAAACACCAAAAATTTTAGTTTTTCGCACAACTTATAGACAACTTCTCACTTATTTTTTTATACCCTATACCACTATGTGGTTTCGACATAAATTCCCATAAGATCCAAATTATCATATAGATCTCAGTCAAATTGGGTTTGTATGCATTTATTATATCCACTTATTAGTAGTCCAAAAATAATCCCTATAGGACAATTCATAGTCATAGGCCCCATATAGAGCTGCTTCCCGATCTTCAGTTAAATTATTATAATACCCATAATACCTAAAACACAAATTATATGAATTAGCACTTTTGCAATTATTCTTCTTTAATAATTGCGAGTACACATTTTCTTCGTCTGGATTATTTCCTGACAGACGACATACATTTTATATTTTTTATTCCAAATTAAATTTAAGCATAAGTTTGCTTCGTTCCCAATATATAAAATTGCAACGAAACACACTTATGATAAATAATTTTCAAGTTAAATATAAGAACCAATAACATCCGTTAAACATAAGTTTGCTTCGTTCCCAAGATATAGAATTGCAACGAAACACACTTATGCTAAACATTTTTCAAGCTAAATTTAAAAACCAATAACATATATATATAATTGCAACAAATACATTTTGGCTGAACTAAAATATGCTAACACAAGTTGATTTGTTCCCAAACTACACCGGAAACAAAACACACTTATGATTTTCGAATTAAATACAAAAACAATAACATAAGTTTGCTTCGTTACCAATACGTAAAAATGTACTGAAACGAAACACACTTATGACAAATATTTTTGGCGAAATCAAAATTGCTAACATAAGGTGTTTGTTACCAATGCATTTATACAGGAAACAAAACACACTTATGAAATGACGAAATGACAAATGTATCTAGAATAAGTTTTAGCTATAGAATATAAACCAATGTAAATTTGGAAATTAAGGCAGTAATAAAAAAGTCAGTAATAAAGATAGTTTAAAACTGAACAGAAAAAAACAATTTGTCGTTTTTTTTATTTATTAAAAATAATAAAGTTTTTTTTTTTTTAAGTATTGAAAAATCAATACATTAATTGGCGCAGTCGGTAGGATACTCGGAGTATCCCGCGAATTAATTAAATATTAAATTAATAAAAAAAAGGAAAATCCTTTTTTCGCGAGTTACCAGACTTTTAAGTCTTCACCGAGATCCGCGTAAGAACTATTCTAAAATTTTACAAGTGAATTGTGAAAAAATTTTCAAAACGGTGAAAGAAAATTTTTTTTTCTATAAACTGTTGCTGAAAACGAAGAAAACTCTTCTAACCAAAACACTAAAAAGTGAAACAAAATTGATATATATTTTTCTTAACTGTTGCTGAACAAAAGGAACACTTTTACAAACAGGAACTTATATCTAAAAGTGAAAATTTTTTAAACAATATTGTTCAAAACGAAAAACTGTTGCTGAAATAAAAATAAACTGTTTTAAAAACCGATTAAATCAGAAGCAACGAATGCAATTAAAATCCGCTGTGTGAAAAGAAAGAAAGCCGTCAGAAACCAGAATCACCGAAACACATTCAACAAAATAAAAACAAAAAACATCAGTCAACCAGAAAACATCAACCAACAAGAAACATCAGAAGATATCAACACCCTAGAGAGAAAGAATATTTATCAACCCCATCTCCATTCAAAGTAAGAATAGATAATTTAAAACTATATTATTATAAAATTATATTATCAAATTAAAATTATTATTTTAAACAAATTGAATCAATATATATATTGTAAATTAAATTACGTCCTTGATGACCGACACAGGAGACTCTTCGACAGAGTAGACCAATTAATAAAGGAAAAGAATAGAAAAAAAATAAAGAGAAAATTTTTTTTTACAATACAATTAAAGAAAGACATTTTTCATAATGACAGAACCACAAAACCCCCTTTCTGTTAGGATAGACCCACTTAAATACTTAGACAGACTTCCCGAATTTAACGGAGATTACAGAGATCTACAGAATTTTTTGAATTTAGTAGATAGAGTCCATCCTATTTTGACAGCTTATGATGCACCTTCACAATATTTATTTTCCGATATGATAAAGAGTAGGCTAAAAGGAAAAGCTAGGGAAGTTATTGAAATAAATTGCCAGGCACAATCATGGGACGATATAAAAACAGTTTTGATAAATAACTTTGGTGAAAGGAGTAGCTTAGAGGAGCTATTTGATAGACTGAAAAGCGTTAGCTTTAGAAATAATAGTGTAGAATTTTATAATGAAATCAAACAGAGACTAAGGAGTTTAAATAATAAAACAGTTTCAATACTTGGAAACGGAGAAGCAGCGAATGAATGTGCGAGAAACAATATGCGTACGGCACTAAATGTGTTTAAAGAGAAAATGCCAGAACCCATGAGAACAATACTAACGTGTAGGAACCCTGATAGTTTAGAAAACGCTATGGAAATTCTATTTCAGGCTGGATACGCTTATACCACAAACAATAACGGAATAATCGGAAAACAGGGAAAATCTTACCAAAAAGAGGACCAACAGAAATTTAAGAAAAATGATAATTCAAATAGGCAACAACAGGGAACACGGATTTATTCTAATAATAAATTCCAAAATAATGGACTACAAAACAACCCCAGAAACAATAACCTCCAGAACAACACTAGGTTCGAAAACAATCATGGGTATACGCCCTGGAATAATATACAGAACAGTAGATATTCTCAAAATAATTCGACACAACAAGGGTATAATTATCGATCAAATCAGGGAAATTATGAACAAAGACAATATCACCGTAACGACCCACGTCCCGAGCCTATGGACATAAATATGGTCGAAAACGATCATCACGAATTCAATCCAAAGGACAATGAATATAATAATCAGAACAAATATTATCGCACACAGAATTATTACAACAGTCAAGACCAGAAACATAGACCCTCGAACCAACCTAATAATCCTTTACCTATTATGCAAGGCCAAGACCAACGTAATTACATTTCAGAAAATTTTCATTTTCGGGCCTCACAGGAGAATTACCCCATATAATTGTTAAAGGAAAATTAAAATTTATTATAGATTCCGGAGCCACACACTCCATTGTGAACCCTGGATTATGCGACCCAAAATGGAGAATAGAATCCAAACCTTTGACCCTTAAAACATTACAGAATCAGATCAAGACTACAATTATTTATAGAGTTCCTCTTTTTTCCGAGTTAGGAAAGGAAAATGATAAATTAGATTTAATAGAATGTAAGTTTCATAATTTCTACGATGGGATAATTGGCAACGACGTATTAAAACGTTTTAGAGCCATAATAGATTACAAAAGTAACACATTGATTATCAACAATCGACAGGTCCCTCTGATATACGGAAAGACTCGTGCGATTAATGACAAGAATGTCACAACCATCAATGCCAGGAATTTTTGCGTCATAGACGACGAATTTCAGAAAAAATCAGCGCTAAGCCAAATACGCACCTCACATATGAATCCCGAAGAACGGACCGAAATAATAAAAATAATAAAAAGATATAATAACATCTTCTACCACCCTGATTCTAATTTGACATTTACGAACTCCATAAAACACAGAATTAATACTATTGATAACATTCCAATCTTCACAAAATCTTATCGATACCCCTACATCCACAAGACTGAAGTACAAAAACAAATCCAAGAGATGCTAGATAGTGGTATAATCCGTCACAGTAAGTCACCATATTCAGCGCCCATATGGATAGTTCCAAAAAAGGATGACGCAAGTGGAACAAAGAAATGGAGATTAGTTGTGGATTACCGAAAGCTAAACGAAGTAACTGTAGATGATCGATACCCTATACCAAATATAGACGAAATACTAGATAAACTAGGAAAGTGTATGTATTTTACCACATTAGATTTGGCAAAAGGATTTTACCAGATAGAAGTTGACGAAACCGACATACATAAAACTGCTTTTACAGTTGAAGGAGGTCATTACGAATTCCTCAGAATGCCATTCGGACTGAAGAGAGCCCCGGCAACGTTTCAACGCCTTATGAACACAGTTCTAAAGGACTATATTAATAAGATATGTCTAGTGTATTTAGACGACATAATAATATTTTCAACATCCCTGCAAGAACACGTCCAATCAATAAATTTGATTTTTAAATGTCTCGAAGACGCCAACCTAAAAGTCCAATTAGCTAAATCTGAATTCTTTAAAAGAGAAACAGAGTTTTTAGGACACATAGTGACCCAAGAAGGAATAAAACCAAATCCTTCGAAAATAAAATGCGTTCTCAATTTTCCAATTCCTAAATCTCAGAAACAGATAAAACAATTTTTAGGACTTACGGGATATTACCGTAAGTTTATCAAAGATTATTCGCAACTGGCAAAGCCAATGACAAAATATCTGAAAAAAGACGCAAAATTGGACATTGAGGATCCTTCATACCGAAAATGCTTCGACACTCTAAAGAAAATACTGACGAATGACCCAATATTAGCCTATCCCGACTTTTCGGCAATGTTTACACTAACCACAGACGCAAGTAATTATGCACTTGGCGCGATATTATCCCAAAAAGATAGACCAATATGTTTCGCAAGTCGAACCCTAAAGGAACACGAGATCAATTATAGTACCATTGAAAAGGAACTACTTGCCATAGTTTGGGCAACTAAATATTTCCGACCTTATCTATTTGGAAGAAAATTCTTAATAGAAACGGACCATAAACCCCTCACATGGCTTTTCTCAATGAAAGAACCAAATTCAAAATTTGTTAGGTGGAGGCTAAAGTTATCGGAATTTGATTATAACATAAAATACAAAAAGGGAACTAAGAATTCAAATGCAGACGCCTTATCTAGGATAATACCCGAATCTCCAGAGATAAATACAATGGAACACACAACTGGAATAAAAGAAGTCGCATCACCCATTAATTTCTACAAAAATCAAATAATCATAACGAAAATATACTCAGGCTCTACGAGAATGAAAACTACGAAAATATTCCGTAATACTAGGAAAGTTTTTCATTTTAAGGAAATGGATCGAGCAACTGCGATAACTTTAATCAAGAATCATTTCAACCCTGATCAAATCAATGCAATTATCATTGATGACAGTTTTTATCAAAATTTCAAAGATACATATGACGAAATATTTTCGGCTAACAAACATTTCAGAGTTATAAGATGCAGAAATAAATTCACTGATATAGAAGACGAAACTGAACTGACAAAAATTATCGAGCTGGAACATCTTAAGAAGAATCATAGGGGAATCCAAGCTGTATACGAAGAATTAAAATTCAAGTACTACAACCCGAATCTAAAGTTGAGAATAACTCAATTCATAAATAATTGCGAAATATGCACTCTAGAAAAGTACGATAGGAACCCTCCTAAAATACCGTTTAAAATAACAGAAACACCTACCAAACCACGAGAGATAGTACACATAGATGTATTCTATACCCTAGACAAAAAATTATTCATGACTATGATTGACAAGTTTTCAAAGTCTGCCATGGCCTTCCAAATTAATGGAAGATCCTGGACAGAATTCAAGACAAAACTACTGCATATAATAAATACATATGGGAAAATAGGAAAGATAATCGTCGATAATGAATTAGGCTTCAAAGCAATTCCCATGCAACAATTTCTGAACAATGAAGACATTAACATACATTTTGCATCCAATAGCAATCATACTTCAAATGCGGACGTAGAAAGACTTCATAACACTATTAACGAACACATAAGACTATTAAGACATGATGAAAAGAACAAAGACGAGACAATGGAAGAAAAAATGTTTAGAATCATAGGATTCTACAATAATACAGTGCACAGCACAACTGGCATTAGGCCAATAGACTTCATTAATGGAAAGATACATGAAAACGACTATATGAGAATCCACGATATAATCGCCGCAAAGAAAGAAAAATATATCCATAGAATGAATAAGGATAGAAAAGACGTAGAATTGGAAAACGGAACTAATTTTATTAGGGAAATTAGAGGTGGAAAAAACCACCGGAAATATAGGAAAATTAACTCAAATAAAATAGATGAAGAACATATAGAAACTATAAAAACCAAACACAAATATTATAAGACCCACGTACGACCCAAGAAAAAATATCAAGATAGGGACAACCCAACTATCAAAATTAGATAATGACCGATCCCACTTAATTTCAGATGATTTGGATAATAATACTGACTCTCTTCGGAACCATTACGATGCAGACAATTGACATTGTGGACCTAACAGCGAATAACGGAATTATACCAATTAAAACTGCAGACTTTCGACCCATTGAGGACTACAACAAAGTATTACATATCATTAACTTAACTGAATACCAACAAACATTAGAATTTCTGGAAAATAATATCGAAACCCTCAAACAAACAACATTTGAAACCGGACCCTTAATGAATACAATAAGACAAAATTTCATTTTATTAAAGAAAAAGATAGAAAATTTAAGTCCCCATTTTAAGACTAAACGAGGACTAGTGAATGTGCTCGGAAAAGGACTTAAGATAATAGCAGGTACAATGGATAGTGAAGACGAGAAACATATACAAGACAAACTCAACATCCTATACGATAGAGAAATGAACATGACGAAAGATTTAAATGACCTCACCACTTTTAATAACGTTATAACCTTGCAGATACGAAATATAACTGACCACATAAATAGCCAACAATATCAGGTGGAAAAATACATAAATAAATTCAAAAACATCATACAGAACAAAATAGCGACTTTAGAAGAAGAAGTAACCTTCATGTCCCAAGTGTACCAAATAAACAATGACATTTCACTATTAAAAGATCACGTAGACGACATTGGACAAATAGTATTTTCAAATAAACTAGGAATAATACCTACTGACATTTTGACTCAAACAGAACTAGACCTCATAACAAATTTCGATAGTTACACGAACATAAAGACAACCGTTGCCCTACACGAACAAAATCTAATAATAATTCTACTAATGCCTATATATTCAGACCAAAAACTTACGAAAATTATGTTCGAACCCATTCCGAATTCTTCTAATAGATCGGTAGTTCTTGAGACTTCCGAGATTTTGACTGACATTAACAATAACATATTTAAGGCGAACGTCAAAGATGACCTAAAAAGAAATCTAGTAACTATAGAAGACAAATGTTTAGAGAGCATTCTTAACTTTCGAGAAGCGAACTGTAACATGAAAATACTAAATGAAACAAAAGTTGTAGAAGTCATTCAAGGCGTACTAGTATTTAAAAACTTTTTTAGTAACATAACGCATAATTGTAATAATGAAAAAATAAACAAATATGGAAATTTTATGATAAAATTTGAAAATTGTAAAATATATATACAAAATAAAACATTTACAAATTTAAACGTTAAAATCCATGAAAAACTTTTGTTACCAAATATGTTCGTAAAAATTAAGGAAAACCCAAACACTACTATAACTGATATAAAACTAGAATCATTATATTTAAAACAACTAGAATATGACCAAAATATTGATAAAATTATTTACCACAATAGAAAAGTAAAAGCATTTAACTACAGCATCAATGGATTAATTATCATATCTATTATAATAATAATTGTAGTATTTAAATCAAAAACCAATCAAAAATTTGTGATTTCGTCGGAGCCTCAATGTAACGGTGGGGGTATTATAATACCCATAATACCTAAAACACAAATTATATGAATTAGCACTTTTGCAATTATTCTTCTTTAATAATTGCGAGTACACATTTTCTTCGTCTGGATTATTTCATGACAGACTACATACATTTTATATTTTTTATTCCAAATTAAATTTAAGCATAAGTTTGCTTCGTTCCCAATATATAAAATTGCAACGAAACACACTTATGATAAATAATTTTCAAGTTAAATATAAGAACCAATAACATCCGTTAAACATAAGTTTGCTTCGTTCCCAAGATATAGAATTGCAACGAAACACACTTATGCTAAACATTTTTCAAGCTAAATTTAAAAACCAATAACATATATATATAATTGCAACAAATACATTTTGGCTGAACTAAAATATGCTAACACAAGTTGATTTGTTCCCAAACTACACCGGAAACAAAACACACTTATGATTTTCGAATTAAATACAAAAACAATAACATAAGTTTGCTTCGTTACCAATACGTAAAAATGTACTGAAACGAAACACACTTATGACAAATATTTTTGGCGAAATCAAAATTGCTAACATAAGGTGTTTGTTACCAATGCATTTATACAGGAAACAAAACACACTTATGAAATGACGAAATGACAAATGTATCTAGAATAAGTTTTAGCTATAGAATATAAACCAATGTAAATTTGGAAATTAAGGCAGTAATAAAAAAGTCAGTAATAAAGATAGTTTAAAACTGAACAGAAAAAAACAATTTGTCGTTTTTTTTATTTATTAAAAATAATAAAGTTTTTTTTTTTTAAGTATTGAAAAATCAATACATTAATTTTAAATCTATCAAAAAACAAAAATATTGCACAGATTTTTCCCAAATTGGGTTCGTATATATTTTTCCTAAATAAAATTGACTTCACCAAATATTGTCAGGATCGGTAAATTTTTCAACCTAGTCCCCATATAAATATAGCACCCGATATGAACTTTTCCATATCTGCAGCAAAAAAAAAAAAACAAGTAAGAAAATTATATATACCATGCGTTTTGAGACCCTATCTCTTAGTCCCAACTAACTGGATATAGAAAATAAGCATAAACCAAATTTGAGTGATATTTTTATTAATTTTTTGGCTGCAGATATGAAAAAGTTCATATCGGATGTTATACCTATATGGAGACTAGGCCCAAAAATGGACCGATCCTGACCATGTTTGGTAAAGTCTCTTGTATTTTGCAAAAATATATACAAACAAAATTTGAGATGAATCAGTGCAGTATTTTTGTTTTTTTGATAGATTTAAGTGAAGATCGGGAAGCAGCTCTATATGGGGCCTATGACTAAGAGTTGTCCCATAAGGATCATTTTTGGACTACTCATTAATGGATGTAATATACGCATACAAACCCAATTTGAGTAAGATCTATATGACAATTTGGATCTTATGGCAATTTATGTCGATTTCATATGGGTCATTTGTATGGGGGCTAGGTCTGAACGTGGACCGATTCTCACCAATTTCAATAGCGTTCATCCTATGGCTGACAAAGCTTCCATACCCAATTTCGTCAATATATATTCATATTTTCGACCTGCAGTTTGATTACAAGGTTTACATGGACACACAGACGGAAGAACGGACGGACATCGCTAAATCGAATCAGTTAGTTATTCTAAAAATATAAATATATATTATTATAAAAATATAATATTTTAAAATTTTTCAATTTATAATTTTTTCTTGTTCTTTAAAACTTCTATAAAAATGAGCTGGTATGCTGGCCTGTTTTGAACCAGAAAACACTGACCTTGAAGGTAGGAAATCTAACCACTTCCCTACGATAGTGTTTTCCGATTATTTTATTAATTTAAAAAATTCAAATATAATTTTTTTTAATATTTCGAATTTCTTCGCGTAAATGTTGATTTGTTATAATTTTATTGATATATCTTATATGTAAATATTTTTCAAAATTAAAATATGAAGTTTCATATGTATGGTTGTGCACTATGCAAACGCTTTTGTTTAACAAACTAAGGGCCATTATTACAACTTGCCGTTAGTTAAAGGCAGGATTTTGTCGGACCGATAAATGGCTTTACATTATAAAACCTTTATTTATTACTTTTTTATCCATTAAGTATTATTATTATTAATAGTAATAACAATAAAAAATTTAAGTTGTAATAATACAAAGCTATTTATCGGGCAGACAAAATCCTGCCTTTAACTAACGGCAAGTTGTAATAATGGCCCTAAAGAATTTTATACAAATCTATTCATTTGTGGTCAATGACACACAAATTCCAAAAAAAAAAAATAATTATAAAAAAATATCAATTGGTTGTCAATGTTGCCAAATTATATAAAAATATTTCAATTTGTTGCCTATGTCACATGCAATTGTCACTTGTCGCACCTTTTTTTACCTAAAGGTGCTAATTAAATGATGTGTTTTTTACATATGTACTGTCAAATTTTCCCACAACAAAAGTTGTACACATCGTGTGATACATATGAAACATTTTTTATGTACAATACATGAGGAAAGTCACATGTACATTTTTCAATTAGAACAGGTTCTATTTTTGCACGATAAACATATGAAAATACAACACTGCTTGTGGCGAAAGAAAAACAGAGGAAATTATAAAGATTAATATTGAAAGAAAAATAAATTGTTTAATATTAATTAACAATTAAAAAAAAAATATATATAACTTTTTTTTTAATAATAAATTTTTGTTAATTCACAAATTAAATCAGCTGTTGTTTACATTTAGAGGTTATGTCATACGGAAATACATATGCACGTGAGATAGCAAAAATTATGAATCGTATGTAAAAGACAATTTTGACAGACGTGAGGAATTTCATATGGATAAAAAAAAAGTGACAGTACATATGTAAAAAAACACATCGTGTAATAGCACCGTAATTTGTCGTCAACGTCTACATGGTCGCACTGATGGTAACCAATGAAGCAAAAGTTTTTGTCTACGAAGATCACTATAACTAAGCAACATTTACATATAATAATAAATTCTAAATTGTATAACGAATGTAACAGCAAGCCGGCCGCCAAACATGCTGGTGGCTGAGTGTATTGAGCGCTAGCACATGAACTTTTTCGCCCAAGTTCATAGCCCACGGAAATCTTAAAAAAAAAAAAATTCCTCCCATTTTATTAATTTGTATTTATTTTTTTTTTTTTCATAGAATTACAACTTATAACAAATATCTATTTCAATAGTTTACATTAACTTCATTAATACAAAAATATTTCAAATACACAAATTTAATTTTTAAATATACCTAAAAATAACATTATTTAAATTATACAAAGATTGCTTATCGTATTTTTTCAAAATTTTATTGCATAGATATAGGGGATGTGCAAATCGCACGGTCGTAAGTTTAACCAATTTGAGTTAAGAATATTTATAAACTTTTGGATATATATGAATATTGTTTTTTCCATCAACATTGGTTTTTGTAAATCAACATTGTTGCTTGACGGTAAAATTCTGAAAAAATACGATAAGCAATCTTTGGCACACTAATTACTAATGAACTCACTAAAAGTCTTAAAGCTGTCGTTATGGTAGTAATCTAGATATTCGATAATAAATATATACTTTGAATAGAAGATGCCACGCCCTCTTGTCCTATCCCGGCGATTTTAGGTTCAAGTTGCCTTGATGAAAAATATTTACTTTCTTCAGCTCGATCTCGCATTCTTATAACTAAAAAAAATCATGTGAGTCCGATCACAGGGGAGATGTGTAATTAAAGATTTTTTATATCACTTTTTTAAAATCAAACAGAAAGCGTCATTTAGGTATCACTTATAGCAAACAACTGCAGGATATCTGGTTATACTTGTGGGGTTGTTGAATTATGTATATGTTATACGTTTATATTGTGAAATTTTTGTCGTTTTGCAGCAAATAATAAATAAGTACACCAACGATTTTATATGTCATAAGCAGTTTTTAAAATAACATTTAGAAACAATATCTCACTTGATTTCTTTTATTTTTAGAATCACACGCTGATCAACCTTACATTGGCAGTGATATTGAAATGCCTTCTATTGCCCCAAAGTTTTTAACACGAGGACATTTATATAAAGTAATTGTTGGGGAAACAATTGAACTTCCATGTAAAGTCCAAAATTTGGGTTCATTTGTCTTATTGTGGAGAAAAGGATCTTCAGTTCTGACTGCTGGTCACTTAAAGATAACAAGAGATGCTAGATTTAAAATAGTAGGAGACTATAACTTACAAATTAACGGGGTAAAAACTCAAGATGCTGGCGATTACATATGTCAACTAGGAGATCAAGAAAACCGTGATCAAGTCCATACAGTAGAAATACTAGGTAAGATATATCTAAACAATGTTTAACTATTGAATGTTTTATTTAATATAAAGTTTATTAGAAACTTTATTAACATGGTTTAATCGCAGTCTTTTTTATAATGTGGGAATTTTTAAGACTAAATTTAATGTAATATTTATACCTACACCATGCCACACGGTGCCAATGCTGCTCTGATCGGAGCAGTCCCTGGATGATCTCAGGGTACTTTGGAATTGCATCGTTTTTGCTAAATACGAAAGACGGTCAAATTTCTCTACCTCCTTTAATGCCCGGTAAAAGTCTATTTTAAAAGTATTTAAGACTGTTGGAGATTCTGTGCCTCCACTACTTTCTACTGCTCCTGTACATCAAAATTTTTTTCAAAACCATATGTATATAGTATTTTTTTAATTTTTATTACAAAAAATAAAATTATATTAACCCTCTATCGAGAATAACCGTTTACAGACGGTAATTTTTTTTTTTCTTCATTCGCAACGTTATAGTAGGCCGTGTGTTTTCAAATTGTTCAAATTTGTTTGTTGTAAATATGTTGTTTATATGTAATGGAAGTCAATTTAGTACATGTCGATTCATTGCTTTGCAAAACGCATTCAAGTGCAGAAGTGAGTTGAATTTTTGGAAAAAAATTATTTCATAAATTTACGTTTTTCTAACGCGTGTGAACTTAGTTGTGTTTGGTGGACTGTTTTAAAAAAATTCTTTTTTTGAAGGTAAGTGAGTATATTTTACCCTCGTATTAAAATTTGAGTGAAAACTTTTTAAAAAGTATGTTTTTTTCACCAAAAAATAATGACCGTTTGTAGACGGTTATTCCCACTTACGTGATATTTTTTGTATGCATTCAATAGTAAAAATATTCTGTTTTAGATAAATAAAGCGTTAGAAATGAGTGCTCCAAACTAAAATAAAAGGCGCAATCATAACAAGCTCTCCGATGATGAAGTTTAGGTGTTTATGGACGCAATGAAAACAGATATTTCCGATGAAAGCGATGGCGATTTTGAGAGTGATGACAGCATAGCTGATGCGGATTTTTGCCTTGAAGATACTGGCCCTAACTTTACAGCAGAGGAACTTGCCAATGAGGTTTCAGACTGTTTGGAACAGATGGCTGAATCCAGTGATGTGTTTGAAACTCAAATAAACGTTAGTTCGCACGCTGATTTACCAAATTCGAGCAATTGTGTCATCAAAGATTAAATTTCGTCTCCCTTATTTAGAAAGCCTTCAAATCATTCATACTCCTTGCCCAGAGTCAGAAATAACGATGTTCAATACAATTCCACAAATGGTGGTTTCATAGAAGAAGGTTTGTACTATAAAACCTGTTTATTCTCCGATTAGTTTGGCATGTAAATAACATTTTTTCAGCTTTACAAGACATCAATCCAAAATCAAAACATTTTCAAGAAATATCGTGGAGGAAAAGGGGAATGCAACTTCATGTAAATAATATTGCGTTTCTTGGAGAAAATAATTTGCCAAGTTCTTTTAATTTGCTGAAGAAACCAATAGACTGCTTCAACTATTTTTTAACTGAAGAAATTGTCCAATTAATTGTTGAGGAAACTAATGGAGCAGCTTTACGTAGTAATGTTAACAGCAATTTCCGCACAAATAATGCACAAATTCGACAATATATGGGCATATTATTTTATATGTCTCTTTATCGATACCCATGGTTAGAGAGTTATTGGAGCAAGAATGCCTTTGAACCAATCCAGAGCACAATGAACAGTAAGCAATTTAAAAAATATAAAAAATTTTGTGTTTTGCTAATGAAGAAGATCGCGTTAAAAAAGGACAGCCTGGCTATGATCCTTTAATCGGAGTCAGACCTGTTACTAGTAAGCTAAACGAGCGTTTTGATTCTGTTCCCAAACCTTCTCGCTTGTGTGTGGATGAACAGATGTGCGCAACTAAAATGTAGCATCATCTCCGGTTGTATATGCCGATCAAACCCCATAAATGGGGTTTATGAAGTATATATTCATTGGGCACAATCCGTGTGAACAGAATTCCTGGTTGTAAATTGTCTGGAGATAAACAATTGGCAAAAATTAATCGTGGATATTCTGAAGAATATACTGGAACTGTATATGGTATTAGTTTGACCAATATTTTATGGAAAGACACTAAAGTTGTTAGACTTGCTTCAACTTATGTTGGCATTCAGCCGTTTGAAGGAGGGACTCCGCAATCTGGGAAAACAGCACGATACGATCGAAAGATTAAATCGTATGTGGACGTGGATTGTCCACACATAATAAAAGAATACAACGCCCATATGGGTGGGGTGGACCTAATGGATGGGCTGATGGGCAGATACCACATTCGGTTGAAGACACGAAATGCAGCTACTCGTATTTTCTACCACTTACTGGATATGACGATGACGAATGCACATATTTTATATCACCGAATAAATCCATCTAAAGAAGCAAGGCAAATGCTGCCTAATTTTCGCGAATCTGTTGCAGAAAGTCTGTCCAAATACAAGCAAGGTTTGGCGAGTAGACCATCTGCAGGAATAACAAAGCCTTCTTCTACAGGCACTGGAACGAAAGCCAAAATACCACGCGATGAGGATCGATATGATGGGTATGGACATAGCCCTGGAATGTCTGATTCTAAGGGGAAAAAAAGATGCAAATTTTGCAAAACCTCGGATACACAAGTATATTGCATGAAATGTGGACCGAATTTGTGCCTTACGCCAGCTAAGAACTGCTTTCATGACTTTCACAAACCCACGAAATAATTTTTTTTTATATTATATGTCATATACATATGTTTTATATTATTGATTTACTTTTATGAGATCATATCCTTAGTATATATTTACAAATATTGAATAAAATGTAACTTGAATTTGTGCCTCACGCCGGCGAAAAACTGCTTTTATGGTTTTATAATCCATCAAAATTAGTTATTTCTTTTTATATATTTTTTGCTAATTTTTCCACTTTTTGCTCACTTATAGTATATGTAATAAAAATGAGTCAATAAATTATTTTATGTTCGCAAGTGAAAAATTTGTACACTTTACTGGGAATAACCGCCTGTAGATGGTCATTCTGATTCTGCCCCTGGAGGATGAACCGTTGAAGGAAAGGGAAAAGCGAAGTCAGATTTGTAATTTTCATGACCAATTTACCCTAATATGAATTTTATGCCGATTTCTACCCAGCATTTCGATTTGGCCCGATAGAGTGTTAAATATTTACGGTCTAATTCATAAAAAAAAATTTTTTTGCCTCCAAAGTATACTTTTCTTATTACACGGATTTTGTCTTATAAACCATTATTAGAAAACACTATTCATAAACATGTAATAACAGAAAATTAGCTATTAAACGTTTCATTTGATTTATAGTTTTGTGGTGGCAACACTAGTCCTCTGTAGTTGTCAGTTTGTTGGTAGTGATGAATAAAATAAATAAATCATCTACCCGGTAATTGGATAATATTTTATTTATTTTCTTTTATATTAGAAATTATTTTAATTTTTGTAGAAAAATAACTTCACTTTAATAAAGGAACAAAAGATATTTGTAAACAAATGATAATAATATAAAAAAAATAATTTTTTACACATATTTGTTCGACGTGGTAGTAAAAGTAGTCGAATAACGAATATGGCGTAGCAAATTAACATCACTGGTTTGTTTTGAATTAATTTTTATTTATATGTCAACAAATATCAATTGATTTTCAGTAAGTGTCAATTGTACTTCAGAAAACATCAATTGAATTTCAGAAAATATCAGTTGAATAGAAATAAAAAGTACGGAACAAGTGGTTTAGGGGCAACGCTCCGATTTTATTTCTTTTTTGGGGGGAATTAGGGGCTTTTGGGGTGATTCTAGGATAAAAATTTTTTTCGGCGGTCGAGCCTATTTCCCTAGTTATGGACTTCCGAAATTTTGACATGGACTTGTATATAACTGTGTTATTTAGCATCGGATTTCAGCGATATATATATCATTTGAAAGCTTACTTGAGTGCCTTTTATTTGATATTTTTAAATTTAAAATCTATTTACCCATTATGAACCTATTTCAAATTTTGTATTTTTGTAATAGAGTTTTTTCTTAAAAATGGAATTATCTTGTAAATAGACATTTATCATATAATTATAATTCCTCTATATATTTCCTCTATATAATTCCTCTATATATTTTTTTAGTTCTTTTTAAGCGCCGCAGAAAAATTTTATCAACAATTTTCATAATATAATGAAAACAGTAGTTAGTGGGTTAATTTCCGTTAAAAATTGATAGTATATCCGGTACTGAAAGGGTTAAGAGGTCGAAATATA
>OY821519.1:173151523-173153023 GCA_963682025.1 Cordilura impudica | reverse complement strand
TTTAATTTTTAATTTTTATTTTTTAATTTTTAATTTTTAATTTTTAATTTTTAATTTTTAATTTTTAATTTTTAATTTTTAATTTTTAATTTTTAATTTTTAGTTTTTAATTGTTAATTTTTAATTTTTAATTTTTAATTTTTAATTTTTAATTTTAATTTTTAATTTTTAATTTTAATTTTTAATTTTTAATTTTTAATTTTTAATTTTTAATTTTTAATTTTTAATTTTTAATTTTTAATTTTTAATTTTTAATTTTTAATTTTTAATTTTTAATTTTTAATTTTAAATTTTAAATTTTTAATTTTTAATTTTTAATTTTTAATTTTTAATTTTTAATTTTTAATTTTTAATTTTTAATTTTTAATTTTTAATTTTTAATTTTTAATTTTTAATTTTTAATTTTTAATTTTTAATTTTTAATTTTTAATTTTTAATTTTTAATTTTTAATTTTTAATTTTTAATTTTTAATTTTAATTTTTAATTTTTAATTTTTAATTTTTAATTTTTAATTTTTAATTTTTAATTTTTAATTTTTAATTTTTAATTTTTAATTTTTAATTTTTAATTTTTAATTTTTAATTTTTAATTTTTAATTTTTAATTTTTAATTTTTAATTTTTAATTTTTAATTTTTAATTTTTAATTTTTAATTTTTAATTTTTAATTTTTAATTTTTAATTTTTAATTATTAATTATTAATTTTTATTTTTTAATTTTTAATTTTTAATTTTTAATTTTTAATTTTTCATTTTTAATTTTTAATTTTTAATTTTTAATTTTTATTTTTTAATTTTTAATTTTTAATTTTTAATTTTTAATTTTTAATTTTTAATTTTTAATTTTTAATTTTTAGTTTTTAATTGTTAATTTTTAATTTTTAATTTTTAATTTTTAATTTTTAATTTTTAATTTTTAATTTTTAATTTTTAATTTTAATTTTTAATTTTTAATGTTTAATTTTTAATTTTTAATTTTTAATTTTTAATTTTTAATTTTTAATTTTTAATTTTTAATTTTTAATTTTTAATTTTTAATTTTTAATTTTTAATTTTTAATTTTTATTTTTTAATTTTTAATTTTTAATTTTTAATTTTTAATTTTTAATTTTTAATTTTTAATTTATAATTTTTAATTTTTAATTTTTAATTTTTAATTTCTAATTTTTAATTTTTTTAATTTTTTAATTTTTAATTTTTAATTTTAATCTTTAATTTTTAATTTTTAATTTTAATTTTTAATTTTTAATTTTTAATTTTTAATTTTAATTTTTAATTTTTAATTTTTAATTTTTAATTTTAATTTTTAATTTTTAATTTTTAATTTTTAATTTTTAATTTTTAATTTTTAATTTTTAATTTTTAATTTTTAATTTTTAATTTTTAATTTTTAATTTTTAATTTTTAATTTTAATTTTTAATTTTTAATTTTTAATTTTTAATTTTTAATTTTTAATTTTTAATTTTTAATTTTTAATTTTTAATTTTTAATTTTTAATTT
>OY821519.1:173109023-173149023 GCA_963682025.1 Cordilura impudica | reverse complement strand
ATGTTTGGTCAAAATCGGGACAAAATGGTAGAACAACACATCGGTCACAAGAAATCGCCTAGCCTATTAATATTATAGATGTGAAAATGGTAAATTGTTATGAAAAGTTATTTTTAGAGCAAGGCTTGTCGTAGATCAAAAACATTGATTTTAATATATTATTTTATAGTCTAAATATAAAGTACAGGTACAGGGTATCAGCGATTCGAGATAAGCGAATTTAACATCCTTACTTGTTTAAATTAGGCCTGGGTCACATGAAATCCAATAAATGAGAAAGAAGGGTTTGAGCTAGATATCTAGATTTTAAACCAATTTTAAATGCACTATAGAACAATTTTTACATATATTGTAACGAAATATATTTTTTTCATATCTTTTTTTATATAGTACCCCCAACTCTTCGAGCTCTACCTCACAACGGTCAAGTAACTGCCAGAAAAGGTAGCACAGTTACTTTAGAATGTAAAGCATCTGGAAATCCTGTTCCAACTATTTATTGGTTTAAGAAAGATATTTTCTCGGGACCAACACACCTATCAGATAGTTCAACTTTAATTTTAGAAAATGTTGATAGACATCATGCTGGTATTTATCAATGTTCAGCTGATAACGGAGTCAAAGAAAGAGTATCAATGGATATCCAATTGACAATATTATGTAAGTAAAATTCATGTTATTGAGTAGAATTATAATATAATATAATAATACTTATTGTCGGAACAAAAAATTCTAGTTCAACCCCATTATCAGTGAAGAATTACAATTTTCTCAAAATTATTCCTTAAAAATTAACGAAAAAGTATTTTTTGCCGTTTCTTTACATTTTTTTTTTTATAAGAAAAGCTTTTCATATTACAAGATTTATAGTTGATATAGCTATGTTAGTGTAGATAAAGCTAATATTGGAAAAATCTCAGGCTATTCGTACTACCTCTCGTATCGAGAAGAAACAATTCTCATGTTCTGTTCTTTCATATGTTTTAGTTAAATGGCTGATTATGCATGGAATGAAGTAATAGGCAAAAGAATGCTGACGATGAAGTCGTGTTGTGCGAAAGTGGGTACTCCCTTTAGTCTCCATTTTTTCCCATATTTCTCTTACATTAGAAAAAGTATTATCTTTTCTATTAATAGAAAATATATGTGACCCTGCATATGAAAACCCACATAGTCTCGAGCTAGTAAAAAATTTAAAAAATTAGATCAATCTTTCACAAGATATTTTGGTACGTAATAAGAAAAATAAAAAATTAATATTTAGAAAAAAAATTAATAATGATTTATTTTCTTTTTTGTCCGTTATTTAAAAGAAATTCATATTTGAATTTTTTGGAATTCAAAGAATGATATCTAAACAAATAGCGACTGTGACGTACGTGAGCTAGTTTTTCAAACCAACGAAATTCAGCAAAATTGCAGCCATGAAAGCTCGTAAAAAAATTTTTTGTGTAAATAAAAATAAAATAATTTTTTTTTTTTATTAATCAACACTCAGGGGATGCCCCCTACAGATGCAGTGCATTGTGTTGATCTTAGGAAAGATAGACATAGGAAGGAGGAAAGAGGGAGTAGTGTGTTAATTTTTTTTTTTTTTTTTTTTTTGCAGCGACAGACCAAAGCCTCTGGTAGGAATCGAACCCACGACCCCCGCATGGTAGGCGAGCACGCTACCTACTCACCTACCGGGGCGCTTATTTATTGAAAACATAATTTCTCTCTTTCTTCGTAGATAAAGAAACCGGCCAACATTACACAGAGTGTATCATTTAGTCAGCGGTTAATTTCCTTATTCTTTATTTTGGTGTAAAGGAATTGTTTATATTAAATGTTATATATGAATTAAAGTGGTTGAAATTCAATTGTTGTTTTGCTATGAATATGACTTTTCTGATCAAACCATCTGATATAATAATTTAAAGAAATTATAATAAAAATAAAAAACAAAAAACAAAATAAGTTTATATAAAAAAATATTATTTTCGACCTATATCATTTTAATGATTGAGTTAGAAATTAAATCTGGCGCAAGATCAAATGTTTTTACTTTAAATAAAGCAAAAACATTGGCAAATTTATTTCAAAAATTGATCTATATTCTGCATGACAGGTTATACAGCTGTTTCGGGTTGAGTCATTCACCAACCCTCATTAGTAACCAAAAGCAGTATATAGTTTATTAGGTACATAGTTTTTTTATGTTGCCAAAATTTTAAGCATTACAAGATGTAAATGTTCTTCTGTTGGAAGTTCTGTGTAAGAAATGAGACCTAAAAGGATAACACGCTTGCGATGTAATAGACTTTACAACAAAGAACAGTCTTTTTGAAGGAACATTTTTTTCGATGTGAAATTAAAGTTAAACGAAGTGCTTCATGCAGCACATTTGGAGCCCAGGAGCACAGTGGAGCCCCTAATGCGTGTATCACTGTTCATTTTTGATTTGGGTCGGAGGCAGTTACCCCAGAATTGTGGTCGCACTTGGCGAGTCAGTGTTGCCATTTTAGCATTTTAGTTGCTAGATTTAGCAACATTTTTTGTCGCTTAGCATCCAAAATTTATTTATGAAAAAATGCTTAGCATCTTTTATTTTTTTATTATTTTTGAATATATAATTTTAATAGTATTGATATGTTTAAATTTCTCAAAGTGTAATACGAGAAATTTCTGTATTACTCTTTTTACCACTCTGCTCGTTTCTTTCAACAAATATAACAAAACATTTTGAAATATAAGAATGTAAACAGCATCAACAATTTTTAATGAATTAAAAAGTCGATTGCCAAAAAATATAATTGCATTAAAAAATGCCAAAATTTTCAATACAAAACACATTAAACCGAGTAAAAAAAACCGATAACCATGGTCCATTCGTTGATTCCAATTTTCGATGACTCATTCGAGCATTTCGACTGGTAACTGGCGAATGACACGCGTGATGTTTTGCTCCAAGGCCTGAATCGAAGCGGGATTGTCCGCATAAACTTAAGACTTTACATATCCCCACAGGAAAAAGTCTACCGGTGTGATATCACACGATCTTGGTGGCCAATCGACCGGCCCAAAACGTGAAATTATCTACTCACCGAAGTGTTTCCTCAATAAATCCATTGATTGATGAGCTGTCTGGGAAGTGGCGCCGTCTTGTTGAAACCAAATGTCGCCGAGATCACGAACTTCAATTTCAGGCATCATACGTCAGTACGAGTTGCTGCAAACGGCGCCGAATCGACTCTCCACGGTTTTCGTGTACACTCTCAGCTACGGCCGCTATATGTTTTTCACTGCGTGCTGGACGTGGTCTATTCGGTCGAATATTATCCAATAATGAATGCTTGGTCTCAAGATGGGTGATGGTGTTGCGAATAGTACGCTCAATAGGCCAATTATGTTGACCATAATTTGAGCGAAGTTCACGAAACACATTCTTCACAGAACGTGAAATTTCGTAATAAAGTTGCACGATTTGAAAACGTTGTTCAGGCGTAAGTCTTTCCATGATGAAATGCCAAACAATAATAAACAAAAATAAGGTGACAGCATGACACGACTCACACGTGATCTGTCAAAAAAGGCTATTGAAAAAAGTATCTCTACTTGGATCACCCGGTATTTGAAATTAAAAACAAATCTCTCTAAAATTAAAAATATTTAATTTAAAATTAAAAAAACTCAATTTAATGTTCTAAAAAATTTCTGACGAAATTAAAAATAGTTTTATTTAAAGTTTTAAAAAATCGAAACTTATGTTTTATACTAATTTTTCCATTTAAAAACCAAAGAATTAATTAATAAGTACTTTATTTTTCAATCCAAAGGTAATGAAATAAAAAAAAAATACCATCTATTATTTTGACTCCAGTATGTTTTAGCATCTTTTTTTTTGCAATTTAGCATCTTTTCAATTTCAAATTGTGGCAACACTGTGACGAGTCCAAGTTCGGTAAGAGAAAATATCACCGACATTGAGCGGAAGAGCTTGGGTGTTTAGTAGTATCGAAAGAGCACGTTAAAGGAAATTTTTTTTTTGGATGTAGTCGTAAATTTTTTATAATTTTTCATCGGAATGCAGATTTATTGATTTGCGTATCTATGTATATTGTTTCATCATAAAAGTCATATTTAATGGTCAAAACATTACCTTGTAAGGGAGGGGGAGAACAACCTAAAAAGCTCCATTATTTTTTATATATTAAAATAAAAATAATTTTGGGAATTAAATATAAAAAGAAAAATAATTTTCTAATAACTCATAATTTAGGTTAAACAAAATAGAGCTTAAAGTTCTTCCTTTATTGCTGGTTATAAATATAGGACACAATTTAGACCCTTGGCCTAGTGCGCCACAAATGTGCTAGAAGTACGAGTTTGTTTTAATTATTGTAGAAATATCTCGCGAGTGTGATGAATTTGATCAACTGTGCAATGTATTTAATATTGAACGTTACGATTTATCGCCATCGCATACACCGACACGAACCGCAGACGAGCCATACGATACAAATGATGAATCGGACAATTCAGACGACTATACAGAAGAAATATGTGATAGAAAAAAAATTTCACACACTAAGTGGGTCTTTACTGTTTTATATAATTGTATTTTTACATTAATTTTCGATGTTTTTGAGACTTGCGGGCGGTTTCATATGAAAATTGAAGGTTTTTACGTACAAATCCAAAAATCATGAAATTTGGAGCACTATATGTTTTATCCACCCAGGTCCTTCCCACGTTTTAGTCTCTTTCAACGTCGAGGTAAGTTCCAGACCAAAAATTGCGAACTATTTTTTTTTAAATGAAAAACTTAAAATAAAAATTAATTTCATACGCAAAATTGTGGCAAAGGCAGCAAATGAGTTTGCTGTCAATCCAGTACTATCTGAAGCCGGACTCAAAGCATTCATTCCAGATAGATTCATCCTAAAATATGTAATGATCAAAAATATCCTAACCTATTTCTCTCCGGGAAGATTTTATGTACTCACCATTTTCAGATTAAGTAGAAAAGACGAGAAGGTAAATATCACTCCAACTCTAATTAGGTATTGTCTCAGAAAATCTTCCCAAGATAATAAGAACGTTTAGCGACAATGCAAAAATTGCGGTCGTCTTGGTCATTTAAGTTGATATATATATTTATTAATAATCAATTCTACTTCTTCAATTGAAATATAAATTTATTATGAAAATTTATTAAAACAATTGCAAAATATGAAAACATTTTACACATATAAATTTGATAAACATAAATATATAAAGTAAATATACAAATCAAATAACACGTTGTGAGACACTACATTAGTCCCCCACCAGTAAATGAAACGCAAAACATAAAAATAAAGATTAGTTAATTAATATAATAATTTGTGTTTCGCTTGCGGGAAATATATAGTATTTGATTTTAATATTCAACGTGTGCAGTTTTAGTTAAATGTATAGAAAACGTTTTAATTATACTAACACATTGTATTTTAAAAGTATTCCGATTCTTTTCAATTACTTTAAAATGCCATACAAAGGGAGATTTGTTGCGAATGAAATTGTAGGTTGGGAAATATACCCTATGATACGATACGGTCAGGGTATGAGGGCGTTGTGCTGGGTGGTAACTACCAAAAATCTTCTCGTATGCCTATCGACTCAGAATCACTTTCTGAGGCGAGTTAGCGATGTCTGTCCGTCCGTCCGTCTGTGTGTTCATGTAAACCTTGTAATCAAACTACAGGTCGCGAATGTTAATACATATATTGAGGTGAAATTTGGTATACAAGCGCTATCGCTTTGGAATTTGGGGAAAATCGGTTCATGTTCAGGCCTAGCCCCAGAATAAAGATAGCAGCCTGGATGAACTTTTTCATATCCGAAAGTAAAGGGAAAAGAAAATGAATAACAACGCCTCTCAAACTGGGTTTATGCTGGTTTATTACATCGAATTAGAGTGATAATTATCTTACGTGTTAGGTTTTTGGTTGATGGAGATGGCAGGTTGGAACGGTGGGATGTTTGTTTCCAATTTTTGGTTTGGCGTTGATTTTTTTTGGTGTTTGTCTAATGGTGGTGCGTTTCGGGTAGCGTATGAGTTTTCGGTGTGGTGTCGTAGATGAAAATTGTGCTATGTTTTGGGTGTTGGTCCTTAGTGGTGATTGCAGGTATAGGTGGGATGATTGACCTGAAAAAGAGGAAGTAAGAATCAGTAAAATGATATTGAGTATTTAATATATATATACATGAGTTAGTGTGATTTTTGGTTTAGGGTTTTTCGCTCTGTAGATGGAGGTTGTTTCAGTACAAACGGGTGATTGGTTTCTTTTGTTGAAGATGTAGGTAGTTTTAGTTAATTTGTGGGCTCGGTTTTTTTTACTGTAGATATAGTTAGAGTTATTTAAGTGGTGCCGGCGTGTTTGGTGCTATAGATGTAGGCAGTTTGATGTGATTTCAGTTGGATGTTTGTGGTTATGGTATGTTTCCTTGAGCGAGTTATTGCGGGGAAAGGTTGCAAGTTTGACCTGAAAAAAAAAGAACAGGAAGTTAGTAAAGATGGTATTATTTAATAGGTATATATTGGTTATTCTAATTTTTGTTTGGTTTTTTTGGCAGATGTATGTTATGCTGCGATGTTTGGGTTTTTTTTGCCGGAGATGTAGATTGTAGGACTAATTTGTGGGGGCTTAAGTGGAGTTTACGAGCAACTCCCCGATCGGTTTCAAATTCTCACCACTTATAAACCATTTTATTGCGATTCTAGGAAAATATTTTTTTTGTGGTCGAGCTATTTCCAGAGTTATGGACTTCCGAAGTTTTGACATGGACTTGTATATAACTTTGGTATTAACTATCGGATTCCAGCGATATATATGAGTGCCTTTCATCTGGTATTTTTAAATTTTAAATATATTAACCCGTTATGAACCTATTTCAAATTTTGTATTTTTTTAATAGAGTTTTTTTTCTTACAAATGGAATTATCTTGTAAACAGACGTATATCATGTGTGCTTTTACGTATACTGAATAAAAGCTGGGTCCAGTAGCTTTATTTTGATGTAAATTTCGACCTCTTAACCCTTTCAGGACCGGATTTACTATAATTTTTTTACGGAAATTAACCCACTAAAAATATATTTCCATTATATTATGAAAATTTTTTATAAAAAACCGCGCGATTTTTTATAAAAAATTTTCGCCTGCGTCGCTTAAAAGGAACGCTAAAAATACATGGAGGAATTAACCCACTAAAAATATATTTCCATTATTAAAAAAAAGATATGAAACTTTTGAAATACCGTAAAAATAGGAATATATATTTCGAAAAAACTAAAAAGTGTACGTAAAATCCCTAATCCGGTCTTGAAAGGGTCGAAATATATATCAAAGTGAAGCTAATGGTGAAGCTAGTGGTTGTTTTTTTTTTATATATACCTGTGTGTAAGTGCAAAGTTGTGAAACTATTTTGGTCAAGTGAAAAGTGATAAAACTATTTCGTGCACGGGCGAACTAGTGGTGAAACTATCCAAGAAAGAGCAATTGGAGGATTTCTTAAAAAAATAAGGTAAGGGAATGTTTAGGAGTCGTGAAAAAGTTTTATGAGTTTTGTTAGTGGTTGTAGTGAAATCCTTGTATATTAGGAAGTTCAAAGTGCACATTGGTTAGCGAGTGGAAGATCGTCCTAAGCGGTTGGTGTTGAAAGCGAGAGTCGCCGAGGGGTATCCCGTATGCTGGCAGAACGAGAAGAAGGAGGTTGTTCGACCTGAAAGTGCACGGTAAAAGGATAAAAGTAAAAGGTAACCAATATATTGGCCATTTTTTTTTGTGCGTGCAAAGGTGACATAGTCCACCGCTGAGGCCAAACTCAAGATAGAGTGGCCGGAAAATTGGGAAGGCTTGTATATACGTGTTGGGGTTAAAGAAAAAATTGGTAAGATTAAAAATTTAAGTGTGAAAAAATAAGGAAGTCAGAAGTAAAAGTTTAATGCAATAAATTAAATTTAAATTGAAAGTAAAATCTAGAGAATTGAAAAAAAATCTTAAGTTTGGAGTGAGAATCGAAAACATACATTTCGGTCAGAAAATTCAAAAGACAGTGCAATCGCTAGCTCGATCACGCGAGGAATGGATAGCAGATCATTGGTAGGTTACTTTGTCAAATTTTATGTTGAATGTGTAGTTTCAGCTTAGTTTTTGTTTGTAAATGGGATCTGTAGACGGAGGGGTTTCAGGATAGCTGCTCTGACACACAGTTTCAGGGGATCAGGGATATCCGCAAAATTTCTCTGGCTTCTCGCGAGCTTATCCCAGCGCAAGAGAGTAGGGATAATGGGGTGGGAAGGCGCGGATCGGAGAGGAAAAAATTATCAACATTTATTTTTAGTTTTGATTTGGTTTGTTGAACATATGTAGGAGGCCTGTAGATCAGACACATAGAAATGGTTCTGAAACCGCACACACACACACTTATCCTCATGTCATATGTTGACCTAACCCGTTTTTAGTGAACTTGATTCATTGTGGTTTTTATTAAATAGTTTTTTTTAGTAAGAAACAAAGTTCCGAATTAGTTAGATTTGGTGCAACTTTTTTTAAATTGATTCAGAATTTTAAGATTATTTATGGAAGCCTCTAAAAATTTCACAGCCAACATTAACCCGAAAATGAAAATGACTGATATATGGCGTACAGTTAAATCTTTTTTTGATAAAACAACAACCATACAAAATATAAAAGCATTAAAAAAAATCTGACGGTACAGTGACAACTTCATCTGAAGAAATAGTAGAAATTTTAGCAAATCATTACTCAAATACATCTGCAAACGACAACTTTTCACCAGACTTCATAAGGGAAAAAAATTATTATTTTCATCAAAACTATTCACCAATTAACTCCAGTAAAACTGCTACACAAATTGAAGAGCACATCACAGGATACGAATTAGAGCTAGCTTTAAAATGCACAAAAGATAATAGCCCTGGTCATGATAGAATAATGTACTCTATGATTAAAAACTCTCCCGAAAAACTAAGACAGAGATTATTACAATTGTTCAACAATATCCTTACAACCGGAATCATACCTCATATATGGAAAAAGTCAAATATAATTTGCATCCCAAAACCATTAAAAAACAAAACAGAACCTGAATCATACCGGCCAATACCGTTGATCTCATGCTCCAGTAAGCTCTGTTGTGAAACAGAGTTTCACATGCATGTAATATTGGACAAAGATAGTATAAGACTAGTATAAGATCAGATCCTTGATACCTGTACTAATAATAATAATAATAATAATAATAATAATAATAATAATAATAATAATAATAATAATAATAATAATAATAATAATAATAATAATAACAATAATAATAATAATAATAATAATAATAATAATAATAATAATAATAATAATAATAATAATAAAAATAATAATAATAACAATAATAATAATAATAATACTGCAAGTAACCATAACTGAAATATAAATTAATTTAATTAATAACGATCGATTTTTCTCGAGCGTAGTTATTAAATGTTTATTCAAGAAATATACATACAACCCAATTTGGCATGGTAACGTACATTGGCTCATTTGCTTATGTTTGAATTTTTTGTCACTTTCAATGTGGAGCAATACGATATTGTTCCGCATTGGCAGGTGTTGTGCTGTTTATTTTTTTTTTTTGGTTACCATGCGTTGGCTTGCTTATGTTTGTATTCTTTTTTTTTAGAGCTTTTTTTTTGTATCCCAATGTTCTGTTATTGCAATTTTTAGCAATAACATTGATTTAATTCTCTTTTGTTAATTTCCGCGTATATTAAATGTAAACATATGTCTTTTTGTTTTTCCCACGGTATTTGCGATATTATTATTTGTTTTGTTATTGGTTAAGTATGCCATGGCAATGAACTGCATTGCGTTATGGTTAATGTTTGTTTTTTTTTTCTTTTTTTTTTTAAATATGTATGTTTAATGTCTATATATTCTTTTTCTTTTAACAAGTATGTATGCTACTATTTTTTTTTCTTTCTTTAAAATATGTGTTTTTAAATAGATATGTATGTTTGATCTCTAAATCTTCTTCCTTTTTTTTTTTTTTTTTTTTAACAAATATGTATGCTACTATCTATATATATTCATTGTTTTATTTTTTTTTTAAATATGTATGTATGGTGAGATCTCCCATTTTTTTTTTATCCCTATTACTCTTTTCTTTTCTTACGGAGGGGGCCTCCCATCTTTTCTTATTGTTTTTTTTTATACTTATATATATATATATATATTATTTTTTTTTCTCAACCATTTTTTTTTACATATATGGGGAGTCCTCTCTTTTATTAATTTTTTTTTTTTTTGGTGAGGGGAACTCCCATCTTTTCTCATTATAATTATTTTATATATTTTTTTTTCCTTTTTTTTTCAATCGCTTTTAGTTTTAAAACGTGAGGAATCACCCATCTTTTCTCGTTATTAATATATATATTTTTTTTTACATGGGGAGATTTCCCATCTTCTCTTACTATTATTTTTTTTCTGTTCTTTTTAATATCTTTTCTTATATATATATATATATTTTTTTTAAAATATATTTTCTCCTCCATCAGAGTGTCCGCTGCATCCGAAAAGTATCTCGTGGGCCTCGTTTGCCCAACCGCAGGACTGCGGCGACCATCCAGACGACTCCAAATTCCGTTTATCTCCAACCTATGCTAAAAGAAAAATGTCATAGGGAAAAAAAAACAAATACTCAGCTATTACTATACCAATACGCATGTACACATTTGACAGAAAAACAACTCAAATCACTGTATTTTAATGAATGGTTACTTTTGCTCTAATAAATAAAAACTACAACCACATTCAATAAATTAATTATCAACTATAACCTTCACTAAATTGCGACTTGCTTCGGATACAGATCCGCACGAAAAAAAATTTTTGCCCAACAGCAGAGCTGTTCCTATTTCTACAGCAATAAGACACCAGCAAGCCGATCCATCGGTGGTCCGACCGAAATCATATCTAAGCCCCCTTGTATACACATGTCCAGCCTAAAGTTTCAAAAACACTTCAAAATAAATAACAACAAATTAAGGCACGTGTCCTTCCTAAACACTGCCACCCATATAAGGCATGACCGCACACAACGCGTCATCCTTCTCCGGAGCAGAACGGTTTCCTGCTGCATTCCGCAAACCGGAACTGGGACACCGTGAGGCTATTCTCGGCAAAAACCCTCCCCACAGTGTCTGCCGCGAATTTTGCGAGACTCGCTTCTGACTCCCCATACCAGATTCAATCCATTGAACCATTCTCAACCACTGAGGTGTGCCCGCTACACATGGCGTCACTCTTCATATAAAAAAAACTGAGGCTTCCTGGTGGGACACACTTGTCGGTGGGTTACGCGTGAACCCCCAACCTTCCCCTTGCCACCTCAAATACACAATTACTAAAATAAACAACAAAAAACCTTCATCATGGACATGTGTATTAAATGGAATGATTTCAGACCAAATAATGCGATCACTGGTGGAACGCCCGTAAATGGTTATTATGCCACTTACGATTCTTCCCCTTTATGCGCACCGTGGACGTTACCGGACGGTTAACCCAACTATCACATAAGGTCCAGTCCAAATGGGTGAACACTTATTTTTCCTGGTGTTGTTCCTAACAAGCACCCTATCACCTACTGCAAAGGACACAGCATTTACCTTCCTGTCATAAGCCTTTTTCGATAACTTAGCCCTCGTCTGATTCTTTCGCACTAGTTCATGCGAGCGCTGTATCTGATATTTAAGGACCTTCTTTGGGTCATCCGTATTGTAAAGTGGTGCACATTTTTTACTTAGGTTGGTCGGTAAGTCGATGTCGAAACCGTATAATGTCTTAAATGGGGTCTGCCCCGTAGATGAATGTACATTGTTGTTATGCACATGCATCGCCGGTGCCAGCCATTGATCCCAATTGCTACCATCCTCATTGACGAAGCTCCGCCAAAGGACGGTGACTCCTTTCCAATGAACCGTTTGCCTGCGGGTGATATGGAGTGATGTTCAATTTCTTGACCCCTAACACTAACAGCCTACAGGTATCCGACACCTTCGACATGAAATTTGTCCCGTTGTCCGTGACCAGCATGCTTGGAACCCCATACTTGGCTATAATTTCGTTAAAGAAAATTTTCGCCACAGTACTAGCCTCCCCATCCGGCATTGCTGCGCACAACATAAATTTCGAAAAATCATCTTGAAAAGTCAATATCAATTTGTTACCCGTAGTGCTTTCAGGGAGAGGTCCCACCATATCCATATATACCTTCTGAAAAGGTCGACTAGGAGTATCCGTGAGGACCATCGGCATAAACGTTTTCTTGGCACTCTTATTTTGCTGACATTTAACGCACTTCTTCACATATTGTTTAATATCCCTGTGCATGCCGACCCAGCGAAATTGCCTCTTTATCCTTTTAACGGTCGCCTGCACACCCACGTGACCGCCCAAAGGACTATCGTGAAAATCCTTTAACACTGTCACGATCTCTTTAGGATCCTTCAACACCACACACGTTGGTTTCTCATCGACCACCACCTCGACCGGTGGGTCATTAACATCGCTTGGTCCTTTTTCACTACTCTCTTTGTTCCCGTTGTGAACCTCTTTGTCCTCCTCGTGACCTGAGCTCCCCGCATGATTTTTTCCTTCGCCCTTCGACATGGCCCTAGTTTTAACCATCAGTATTTCCTCCGTCGAATATGGTATCCTGCTTAGTGCATCCGCATTCTGATTCTTCTTGCCCGGCTTGTACCAGATTTCAAAATCATATTCTGACAGCTTATGTCTAAAGCGCGCCAACCGTGAACTTTGATCCTTCAAGTTCGCAATGCCTTTCAGCGGTTGATGATCGGTAAAAATCTTAAAGTGCCGACCCAACAAGTATGGCCTGAAATTTTTCACCGCCCATACGATTGCCAAAAACTCCTTCTCTATCGTGGAGTATCGAGTTTCCGCCCCATTTAACGCACGGCTTGCAAACGCAATGGGACGATCACCCCCGCCACTATCCTGGGAAAGAACCGCTCCTATCGCACCACCGCTAGCATCCGTGGTCAATGCGAAAGGCTTTGAAAAATCAGGGTATGCCAACACTGGAGGCGACATTATCGCCTTTTTAAGCTCCTCGAAGGCACGCTGGTAGCCTGGTGTCCAATTGAACGCATTATCCTTGCGAAGCAATTTATTTCCCGTGGGAGATTATGCATTCCGCCGGAAGTATTGTCATGAGTTTGCAGCAGGCCAAACCTCATTCTGTTTGTTATGATTCTGTATGGGAGATTATGCATTCCGCCGGAAGTATTGTCATGAGTTTGCAGCAGGCCAAACCTCATTTTGTTTGTTATGATTCTGTATTGGAACTCAATCATCAATGTCGTCGGATCGCCATTTGTACTTCATCCAAGCGACAGGCCAAAATCTGTTTTACGAAGCGGCCAGCCAAAGTCAGTTTTTACAAAGAAGGTGGCCAAGAATCCGTTTTATGAAGCAACAGGCCAACGGTTGTCATGGTGTAGTATTGCAATCGAATCACAGGAATGATTATATCGTAAGGAACCTCCGGTTGGTCCGGGTTTGAAGCTGGGATAGCTCAGCTGTCCCAAGGTCCTTTCACTATAATTTTTAGATTGGAAACACTTCACTTCACTTAATTTTCTTGTTTGTATATATTTATTTATTGGCAAATTTATATATATGGGGGGTTTCATGTCAAGTGCACCAACTTTTGAAACCGATGTCTTCCGATCGGGATGAAATTTGCACCAAGGTTAGTCCTATTGGATAGTAGTTTAGATACAATTTTTCAATAAGATCGGTCCGGATCTCTTTGAGTTAGAGGGGATCAAAATTTAACATTTTGGCCAAGCAGGTGTTTTTTCTCATCCATGTAACTTATTACCTATTGTTCTTAGAAAATTTTCTCCCAAATAGTTTAGATAGCTATTTCTTCAATATTTCGGAAAAAAATACAAAAAAAAAAATAAAAAATTTTAGACTTTTTTTTTGCTATATTAAAGCATTTTTTTAATTTTTTTCAAAAAGGGCATATTTTTTTTTCATAAGAAAGCTTAGAATTTTTCCTTTAAGAGCTTTTTGGTCGCTTGGTGGGATGGGAGTGGGATATCTATCAAAATAAATGTTTTGTAACTCAAGACAACGGTTTTTCAATTTTTCACAAATGCACTATTTTGAATTTTTTCCTATTTGTGTGTAAAACCTTACAAATAAAACTTATACTGAGAAACTAGACACAGTAACCTTTCCGAAGGTATGTAACATACCTTCATAACATAACAGAAGAAAATGGTTCTCTGTAACCTGAAGGAGTTATTTGCAATATTTCAACCTGAACACGAGGATGTTAGAATTGGCTTCACGAAATTAACCCAAATGAGGCCAAAACATTGCGTTTTGGCAGAAAGCAGCGGAACTCACACAGTACGCGTTTGCATTTACCATGAAAATGTTAAACTGATGTTAAAGGAAATCAACGTAAAGTATTTAACAGATGATTCGGCAGAAGATTTACACGATTACCGCGATTGCCTTAAATTGGCTATGTGTCCTATTGTAACAACTTCTTGCCACTTAGGTGAATGTACCAATTGCGCGAACACCACATTCATCAAAGAAAATTTATTCAACTCTTTGGATCGAGAATATATAGAGGAGGTCACATTTGATTCTTGGATTCAGACTGACAGATGCACATTGAAAACAATCATTTTAAATGTGGATGATTTTGTGGAAGAAATGTGTACAGGACTGCTAAACTTGAGAAACCATGACTTTTTAGTCAAAGAGCAATGGTCATTCTTCAAGGATTTGAAGATACATTTAAAGTCTGGTGAATTCGTTATTTCATATGATTTCGCAGAAAACTATAAATATGTTCTTCAGGAAGCCATACAAGCATTCCACTTCAATAACGACCAAACAACTATATTCACAGTAGTTATTTACTACATGAAAGATGAAAAACTGGAGCACAAAAGTATGGCAATCATATCCGACGATTTACAAAATGATACCGTTGCAGTTTATGAGTACCAGAAGAGAATACTAAAATTTCTAAAATCTAAATTTACAGTAAAACAAAAGTAGCTTGGCAAATCTTATGGCCAATGAAAAAGATTTTGGAATGCCAGCTGAGTGGCATTTTCATCCTACTGCTCATGGTAAAGGAGCATGAGATGGTATTGGAGCAAACCTTAAAAGAAATGCAGCGAAGTATAGCCTCCAGTGCTCTCATCAAGATCGCATCTTAGATGCGACTGCTTTATTCCATTGGGCAAAGAGTTATTGTAAAGAAACTAAAATAGTTTTTAGTAGCAAAGAGGATCATCAGGAAACATTGAAAACACTGAAAAGCAGATTCGATGCTGCGGTAACAATCGATGGCACCGCTCAATACCATGCTTTTATACCGCTTGTCGATGGAAGTCTCAAGTTGAAAAAGTTTTCTGCCTCTATTCAATGCGATTTCTTTCCAAAGACAACAAATAAACCAGCAGCGAAATCAACAGCTGAACCTAGTAACGCCAAGAAAGGATTGACAAAAAAACGCAGTAAATAAAGGCGACAAAAAAGCTGGATGAGAGACTGGGTATTTAAAAATTTACAAGACTTAAATACTTCATCAGCTACAATAAATTAAGTATAAAAATAGTTATGATATAAATGGATCTAATGCAATTAAGATTAAGTTTTAATAAATTATTTATCTTTTTATTTTTAATATTATTATTATTATACATTAATTTAAATATTATTAAAAATAAATAAAAAATAATAATTTTTCAACATTTCTATAGAAAAAAAGCGATTTTTTTCCTGAGGTTAACTTGTTCTGGGTATTACAGTATTGAGGGTATAAAATTTTAGTTAGGTATGTTATATACCTTCAGAAAGTTTATTTTGTCTAGTTTCTCAGTATAAGTTTTATTTGTAAGGTTTTAGACACAAATAGGAAAAAATTCAAAATAGTGCATTTGTGAAAAATTGAAAAACCGTTGTCTTGAGTTACAAAACATTTATTTCGATAGATATCCCACTCCCATCCCACTAAGCGACCAAAAAGTTCTTAAAGGAAAAATCCTAAGCTTTCTTATGAAAAAAAAAAAATGCCCTTTTTGGAAAAAAGGCAAAAAATTCTTTAATTTTGCAAAAAAAAAAAAAATTCTACAAATTTTTTTCTACAAATTTTTTTTTTTTTTTAAGTATTTTTTTCCGAAAAATTGAAGAAATAGCTATCTAAACTCTTTGGGAGAAAATTTTCTAAGAACAATAGGTAATAAGTTACATGGATGTTACTCAGAGAGATCCGGACCGATATTGTTGAAAAATTGCGTTTAAACTACTATCCAATAGGACTAACCTTGGTGTAAATTTCATCCCGATCGGAAGACATCGGTTTCAAAGGTTGGTGCACTTGACATGAAATCCCCCATATATATAATTTTATCTTCACAATGTAAGCTTTATGTTGTGGGCTGTGGTTGCTGCTGGTGCGACGGGTACTGGGGTTGCTGGTACCGTGGGTGCTGATGGTCTGTTGGCGTTGATGGTTTGCTGATGCTGACGGGCTTCTATGTGCCGAAGTTATTGCTGCTGCTGGAACCTAGTTTTCCCTAGCCTACAGACCCTATGCTCCTGGCTGGGTTGGATGTAATCCAACACAATAATTGGCAAATGTAATTCGCCGCTACTCTTTGGCTGAATGTAATTCAGGCCCTACACTTAAACTCCTGCCTTTTATCTGGGGACGGATGTAATCCCTCCACTAGCGAATGTAATTCGCCACTACTCTGAGCTGGATGTAATCCCGCTCCTACACTTGGTTATCCTGCCTTCTACGCTTGGGACGGATGTGATCCCTCCCCACTAGCGAATGTAATTCGCTACTATTCTGAGCTGGATGTAATCCCGCTCCTAAATAAAAATAAATCTTCTGGTTTCTTACCAATTTCCTTTGTCCTCACGATCGCCTGTGCGTCCGGTTGTGTTTCCTTATCGATGCGTACCCTTTGCCGGTTCTCGAAATAATCCTCCTCTTGTTCGTTGTGCGTCCTTTTATATGGCGTTCTCTTACAACCGTGTCGCTTTGTCGCGACCACAGACTCTCAATGGTTGTAAGAGAACTCTCAATGGTTGTAAAACTCGCTTCAAACCCGAGGCTTGATGAGAGAGCGCCACACAACCGATGACAAGCGACATGTTTGACCGTTTGTCTGGGTAAACTGTGTGTATGTTGTGCTCTTGGTTTCTTGTTGATTTAGTGTTCTATGGTTTGTGTGTGTGTGCGGTATGGTTTGATGGTTGATGGTTAATATGGGTGCGGTTTGATGGCTGATGTTAGATGTGTAGCTGGATGTGTGAGTTGATGGCTGATTGTAGGTGTGTGACTGTGTGTGTTGTGTTCGCTTGGGTTGGGTGAATGTAATTCACAGCCGGTCGTGGTGAATATAATTCACTGGTCCGTGTATTGGTGAATGTAATTCACTACCAGTCGTGGTGAATGTAATTCACTGGTCCGTGTTTTGGTGAATGTAATTCACTGTCTTGTCTAGACCTTTGTGTGTCCAATTTTGCTCTGCCCAAAATTGGGTCCTCACAGCTCCTCCCTTCTTCCGGAAAGAAAATGGATGAACACCTCGCCAACAATTTTGTTTAAATTTATTTTACCACCAATTATCAACACCAATTTATAAACTTACCGAAGTTCATCCGCTACATATTGGTTGACTTCCAGCATGCAACTCGTTGACTGTTACGATGAAATTGAACTTCGATGGTGGTTGGTTTTGTCTTTATACCTCTGGTTTGGTATAATGAGTTTGTTCGCTCTCGTTGTCTGCTATTGTGTTGGAATTGAATTGTATGCAGCTTGTAACTAAGCCATACACTGTTGTTGTCGTCATTTGATGTGAGTTGGTATACCAGCATACTCAATGTTGTGGTTGTTGCTTGGGTCTAACTTGAAAACAACGTTAGAGTGTCCCTGATTATATTGTGATAATTTTCATGTGTTTTATTTTTATATGACTTCTATGGTTTTATTAATGGCGTGATTTTCCTTTATTTATTATTATCATTACCTCATTATTATTCGTATAATTAATATGTTGATTTAATTAATATAATTTAGGTTAACTTAATTCAGTTTAATTTGTTTTAGATTTAAATTTAATTTGTTTTTTTTTTATTCAGTTAATTAAAAGTTTATTTAACGTAATTCACTTTATTTCCGTTTATTTCTAATTCATTTTTACTTTAGTATATTTCATTTGTATTATTTTTCATGGTTCGCCCCTTTTCACAGCTACTCCTCTGGCTTCGTTTATCCACTTGTTTACTTCTTGTGTGTGCTTGGTTTCTTAACACAGTCGATCAACATGAGTAAGAAATGTTCTTGCTTTAGTCTTTGTTGCTACTAACTAACTGCTCTTGATTTCGTTTGTAGACTCGCTGTATATGCTGTTGTTGTTAGTTGCAATGCAAGTGTTCGCTATTGTTTTCTATGTGTTCGGTGTTGTTGTTCATGTCAAACTTGAAACAAACAACGTTAGTGTGTCCCGATAATATAAAATTTCTGTATTATTATTGTTGTTATTTTTAATATTCTTATTATTATTATTATTTTTGTTATTAGTATTATTATTATTATTTCAATTATTATTATGATTACTAATAATGCAAATGGTTTTCTCTGTTTTTTTTTTTTTGTCGATTAGTATGCAAGCATTACTCACATTGGTGGTTGTTTTTCAATGTTTGATGTATTATTATGACATTAGACTGTCCCGGATAATATATATAACTTTTTTTCCTTTTATAATAATAACTCTTATCATTTTTATACCCTTTATAATATATTTTATTTATTTCATTATTGGCAGGATTATTATTATTATTATCATTATTATTATTATTATTATTATTATTTTTATTATTATTCTTATTATTATTATTATTATTATTATTATTATTGCTATTATTTTTATTTTTAGTATTATATATGTTATTATTAATTTTTCCCGATTTATTGCTATTATTTGGTAACTTTATTTTATTTCTGGTAGTATTGGTGTTATTTATTCGCTTATCACTCCTTGTCAGACCTGCGTTGGGCTCGTCATCTATCACACACGCGTGCTGGACTGGTGATTCTGGCCACCCTGCTCGTTCGTTGCCCTGAATCTGGTCATTAAATCTCATTTGTCCTTGTCTCGCCGGGCCGTCATCTTTTGGAGTTATTATATATCGCAATTCGCTCTCTTCATTGGTTGCGATGGCACGCTGTACTGGTGATGTAAATCGTATTACTTGGTCTCCACAGCGCATTTCGGACCCTATGGCTCGCAAGAAATCCAGGCCAAGCAACACATCGTCCATCATCTCTGGCAGCACTCCAACCTCTAGTTTGCAGCTACTTCTGCCCAAGCTTACCGTCACTTGTCTTGCTTCTCTGAGTTCTATCGTTGCCCCATTCGCCAAACTGATGCGAAGGTTTACGGGAACCACTACGCTCTCCTCACTCAATGTCCATGCCAATCGTTCGCTGATATAACTTTTTGATGCGCCAGTATCGATGGTCGCCTCTCGTTGTTGGCCACCAACTTTGACACAAGCCATCAGCCGAGTATCGGTCACCCGTAGCGCACTTATGGGTTGATTCTGCGACAGCTGCTGCTGGCGCGTGCCCCTTTTGCCTGTCGATCTCCCTCCGCAACACTCTTTGGTCCTTATGTTCCGTCGACTACATTCCCAGCAAAAGAAGATTCTGGGCTTTTGGCAGAAACGAAACCCATGACCATTCTCACCACATCTTCTGCACGCCCTTCGTGGGTTTATGGCTGGCGGCATTACTTCCTGAACTACCTGTCTTACTCTGTCATCTCGTCGGGGTCACGATGATTTCCTCTTAACCATTCGTACTCTTCGGCCATTCGGATGAGTTCGTCGAGGTTGTCGAAATCTCTTCTCCTGATGTACATCTGATACTCCCCTTGCGAGTTGCGGAATATTCTCTCTAGCTACTGGTCTTTAGTATATTTAGCGTGACGCATCATGTTTTGCATAGCTAAAACGTATAGCTTAAAACTTTCAAGCGGCCTCTGTTTTCGACTTCGAATTTCGTCTTCCAACTCTTCGAGATACCTGAGCGGAAGGAAAAATGTTAGGAAGTCATTACGGAAAGCTTCCCATGATTGCCATAGACGTTTGTTGTTGCGGAACCACATCAGTGCGTTGTCTTTTAAAAGTGCGGGCATCGTTCTTGGTAACATATTGAGATCCAAACCATGAGCATCCGCCAACTCTTCTACTCTTTCCACAAAATCAATGGGGTCTCTCCCTCCGTCATATCTAAACGACCACTTGCTCACCTGTTCTATTACTGCAGCGTATGCCATTTTATTTTTGTTTCGGTGTTGGTTTAATCCTCGTGAAGTGAAGTGTCCCTGCTCGGGCGCCAAATGTAAGGAACCTCCGGTTGGTCCGGGTTTGAAGCTGGGATAGCTCAGCTGTCCCAAGGTCCTTTCACTATTATTTTTAGATCGGAAACACTTCACTTCATTTAATTTTCTTGTTTGTATATATTTATTTATTGGCAAATTTATATATATATATTATTTTATCTTCACAATGTAAGCTTTATGTTGTGGGCTGTGGTTGCTGCTGGTGCGGCGGGTACTGGGGTTGCTGGTACCGTGGGTGCTGATGGTCTGCTGGCGTTGATGGGTTGCTGATGCTGACGGGCTCTATGTGCCGAAGTTATTGCTGCTGCTGGAACCTAGTTTTCCCTAGCCTACAGACCCTATGCTCCTGGCTGGGTTGGATGTAATCCAACACAATAATGGGCAAATGTAATTTGCCGCTACTCTTTGGTAGTTTCTTTCGTTTCAGCTGTTAGGAGTATAACAGCTCCTAGAAAAAATAATTGCAAAACGAATATCTTGGTTTTTAACGCATAACAACTTTATCGACATAAAACAAACTGGCTTTAAACAAACCAGCTCAACTATAGATACATTAATACATCTTGAATATTTTTTAGCAAAATCTTTGTCTCGTCACAACCACTGCTCAATCTTCAGCATTGATTTTGAAAAAGCATTCGACAAAATAGGTATACACAGTATACTTCTGCAGTTGCAAGAGTGGAAAATTGGAGAAAGAATATACAACTATATTAAATCCTTTCTTAGCAACAGAACTTTTTCAGTAAATGTAAATGGACATTTTTCAAAACCATCGAAACTAGAAAATGGTATTCCGCATGGGTCACCCTTATCAGTAGTCTTATTTTTAATAGCCTTCGAAAAAATAAACCACCTAATGAAAAACCACAAACAACTTTATCATTGTTTATATGCCGATGACTTCTACATATTTACAAAAATTAAAAATCCTCATGATGTTCAAAATACACTAAATATTCTATTTACCGATCTTAATATATGGTCTAACATATCTGGTGCCGTAATATCAAAACCTAAAAGTAAACACTTGCATATATGTCGGAAACATAACTGCACAATAAACGAATTTCAAATCAACAACTCCCCATTTGTGAATGTTACAGAACTTAAAGTTTTAGGACTTATTTTTAACAAAGCTTTTAATTGGAATAGTCATATAGAGTATTTAACAGGTGATCTATCGAAAAGAATAAATATTCTCAAAAGCATTAGTAGTATTACAGAAGGTAGTCACATTAATAGCCTAACTCATGTTCTAAAAGCCATAATTCTAAGTAAAATTGATTATGCTCTTACTATATATGGAAAGGCATCAAAAAATAAGCTTTTAATGATAAAGAAATATTACCTTCATGCCTTGCGGATTATTTCTCAAGCTTTCAGAACAACACCAATAAATAATATCCTAGCCGAACTGGATTTGCCTAGTTTAGAAGAGAGATATGATAAACTTATGAGCAACCAAATAATTAAAATTTCTCAAATGAAAAATAATCTTATCTTCAATGACGCTAAAAACTTTTCGAAAAATAAAAGAAAACCAAAAATTCAAACTGCCATATCTTCAATTCTGCAGTCAGCCAACAACCTATCAATATCATTAAATAAACCTTCAAACTTCAGAACTTATCATCCACCGTGGAAAAATATTGAAACCTATTTCATCGAAATTCCCAATACCAACAAAAGTAACACAAGTTTAGAACAAGCTAAACAATACCACTTAGAACAAACAAACTTTTACAAAAACCAAAATTATATAGTATGGTACTGCGATGGTTCTAAAACAAACAGCGCAAACTCATTCGCTATTGTTGACGAAAACAGGACCATAATTAAAATAGGAACTCTCCCCGAATTTACTTCAATATTCATATCAGAAATTACAGCTATTGAGGAAGCAATCAAACTTAAAACACCAACAATGAAACTTGTGATTTGCACGGATAGTTTGTCATCCATAAATGCCTTAAAATCACACAAGCATACTGATCCCCTTATAATCCGCATTAAAGAAAATCTTCTTCGCAGCTCACATATAAAAATATTATATACACCGGCTCATATGAATATCCAGGGAAATGAGTTTGCAGATGAGACTGCCAAAAACACTAACAGAACGCCAACTCTACTAATAAACAACTACACAAAAAACATCCAAAATCTGGTAAAATTACAACTTCGCCCAAAAAAAATTTGGTTTATCGAATGCCTATTATAGATTTATTAATCTCTTGCTCCAGAAACCAATATACCCAAATAACCTCACGAAAAAACAACAAAAAACTCTCATAAGAATAAGATTGGGTCATTCCAAACTCACCCACGAATACCTGCTCAAAACAAATTCTACCCCACCATTATACTCAAAATGCAATTTAACAATGGCTCACATATTAACATGCTTCAACAAACACAATCAAGTTACTACATTAACAGAATCGATAGAGAAATTGAACTATGATCAACTGAAGAAACACATCCCATCAGAAATTATAAACAAACTATAAATCACTACACTCTCCTGTATACTTATATGTATATAATTTAAAAATATTTTAAACAACTGTACATATGTAATCATAAGGGCGAAGGCCCCTGCAGGCAGTTTTCCCCTTTATCGTATATATTATTACGTAAATTTATTTTACTTTTAATAAATTAAAAATAAAAAGAAATAAAAAAATAAGATTATTTATATAAGTTTTTTCTTTTTTTGATTTGCAATATTTAAGTTTAAAATTTGTTCGTTAGTCCCGTGAAACATTTTTTTTTTTAAATTTTTATTTATACACCAAGTGCGCTGTGTTCTGTGTTCAATGTAAATTCACATAATTTTATTTGAGTTTAGTTTTGATTAAGCTTTTCGCAGTTTTTTTTATATTCTTCTATTTTTAATTTCCATATATTTTTTTTATATACAATTTTAAGATTTATATGTTTTTTTTATGAGGTTATATATTTTTTTATTATTATTACATTTTTGTGTGCGCATGTTTTTTTTTTTTGTTCGATATTTTTTTTTACTTTTCATATTTTTTATAGTGTGTTAAGCTTAACGTAATTTTTTTTAAGTTTTTTTTTAGATTTTGTTTTATAGGTTCTAAGCTTTACACAATTTTTTTTTTAAATTACTTTCCATAATTTTTATTGGTTTTAAACCTCTATTTTCTTTTAGTTTATTTTTTTATTTTGCATTTTTTTTATTTAGATTTTTTTTTTATTTTTTATATTTTTTAATACATATATAGAAATATATTGGTTTTATATTTATATTTTATATACGTTTTTTGTTTTTCTTTTCATTTTCGTTAGAAGTTTAGATTGGTTTTTTGTTAATTTTAGTTAGTTGGGTCTTTTTCGTCGAATAACAAGCTTTACGGCCCACTGTAGAGGTTATTGCTAGATTTTTCTAGTTTTTGGTTCTTACATGTCAGAACGGGAGAAAATTAAGTTAAAGAGACAGCGCCAAAGACTTAGGGACACCTCCGTTGACCTAAACAGATCCTCCCCCCAGGTGAAAGAAAAGTACGTGAAGGACAATAGGGAAAATAGGATAATGCCCCCCCATAGTGTCTGAAATTATTGACATGTCAAAAACAATCTATACAGGCGCAAAACGCAAGAATAGAAATAAAACACCAAGTATGGAGCGTAGGGACGAAATGTCACCGTCGGTGAAGGAGATGGTGGAAGATAGTGTAGAGGAAATGAAACGTTCTCTAGACCAATCAATCAAAAATATCGTGAGCGAGAATGTGAGTATGCAGCTTAATAAAGTGCATGGCAGCATAGCGATGTTAAGCGACGCGATCAGGACATTAACGCTCAGGGACTCCAATAGTATCCCCAGACCTATCGCGGTATATAACGAGCAACGTGCGGTACAACACCCTTACAATTTCTCTCCTCCAGCTCCTAATTTTGATCCCCGATCAGCCCCACCACTTCGGCAAATGGGGGTATGTCCTCAACAAGTGATAGCACCGCAACAGATAGCTCAACCGTCATTCTACAGCGGGAAGACTACAGAGTCGTTCGTGTTTCGTCTCGAGTACTGCCAGCGGCAGTACCAAATCCCGTGGAAGGAGATATTAGACGATTTCCATCTGTTGGTTACGGGACCAGCTTTGACTGGTGTTGGCTGCACGTGGAGACGACACGGGTGAATCAATGGGGGTATTTGCGACACGCGATGCTAAGTCATTTCCGGAGCCACCGAACCAACCTGGACATCATGCATGAGCTAGTGGAAAGAAAACAGGCGGTAGGGGAAGTCTAAATAGCTATTTCCACCAAGTGCATTTGTTGCGTTAGAAGCTTCGAAGACCTATCTCGGAGTTTGAATTAACTAAGTTAGTAAAGAAAACTCTCCGAGAGAGTGTAGGGCGAGTAGTATACCCAATATCGGTTTAGTCTCTCGAAGAGCTTCGGGTGGAGTGTTTGGAGGCGGAGAGAAACTTACGAGAAATCGTTACGTACGCAAGTTCGTAACGACAGTGAGAGTGAGGAGTTAGCTCGCAACGAGGTGGCGGATGTTCACAACCTGAAATGTTGGAACTGCCAGGAACCAGGACACATATTTCTAGACTGTCCGGCCGAGTAAAGAAATTTATTTTGTTACCGATGCGGTAATCCGAGAGTAATTTCGCCAAATTGCCAAAAATGTAAGTCTCGGGAAAACTCGAAACGGAGAGTGATTTCGACGCGGGAATCACGCTCCTCGAGAAACGCCACGAATCAATAAATACCAATACCAATAAAATACGTCGTTATTTGGCGAAAGAGGTTAGGGAACAAAATTATAAAATAGTTAGCGAAAGAATTTTTAATGCAAAGGAACATCAAGATGAAGAGGTAGAAGTCGAGCTACAGAGACAGAATAATGAGTCCGCAGGGTTAAATGCAAAAATATAAGTATTGTCTTAAGTTAAGGGCCGACTACGCAAAAAGAAAACAAAATAGATGACTGATATGCGAATCGATCAAGCGCATCCGCAGCAATACCGTCCACGACCATATGCCGAAATCTTAATTGGAGGCAAATGGTACAAAGGGTTGTTTGATTCAGGAGCTTCGGTCAGTGTTCTCGAAAGAAACTGTAGAGAAGTGGTGGAGGCGCTACATATCGAATTGACATCTTTAGTTTCTAACGTGTATACGGCTACTGGACAAGCTCAGCGGGTGTTAGGAAAAACAAATTTAGACGTACAGTACAAAGGTGAAATTGAAAGCATAACTTTTAGAACAAGACATTTACTTAGGGGTCGATTTTTGGAAAAAATTTGAGATCGCTCCGGAAATTATATCGGTGGACGACATTAGTGTAGAATTTGTCAGGGACTTGCATAACGACAATACGCACAATACTAAAATACATGATTTAACGGCACAACAGCAGCAGCAATTAGAGAAGGCAATAGAGAATTTTCCGTCGTTTGAAAAGAAGGTCTAGGGTGCACGGGGCTAAAAAAGCACGAGATAAAATTGGTTGATTGTACAAACCCGGTGAAGCAAAAACATTATCCAATTTCCGCAGCAGTCCAGGACATAGTCTACGCGGAAATAGACAATATGCTGGCATTGAACGTCATTGAGGAGAGTGAGAGCCCGTGGAGTAACCGGACCACAGTGGTGAGAAAACCCGGAAAAACCCGTTTCTGCTTGGACGCTCGAAAACTCAATGACGTGACAATAGAAGATGCCTATCCGCTGCAGAATATTGATGGGATACTGAGCCGCATAGATCAAACATACTATATCAGCAGCGTCGACCTGAAATATGCCTTCTGGCAAATAGAACTCGAGGAAGAATCGAAGGCTTACAACGCTTTCATGGTTCCAGGTCGACCGCTGTACCAGTTTCGAGTGATGCCGTTTGGTCTATGCAATGCGGCTCAGCGGTTGTGTATGTTGATGGACAAGGTGATACTGGCGAAGCTCAAATCGAACGTGTTCATATACCTTGACGACCTTCTGATAATATCCGATGAATTTTCAACACGCTTGCAACTGCTCAATGAGGTAGCTGAATGTTTGAAATGGGCAAACCTGACGATAGGTCTACAAAAATCTATGTTTTTTTGTAAATAACTGAGATATTTAGGGTTCATGATTGTAGGTGGGATATTAAAAACAGATCCCGAAAAGGTGGCCGCGATACAGCGAATAAAAATATCTTACTCACCGAGGGAGGTTAGGAGCTTTTTAGGAACTGCAGGGTGGTATATGTGGTTTATTAAAGATTTCGCCTCCATATCCACCGCGCTCACCGACACTTTGAAAAAAAGGAAGAAGTTTAGTTTGACCCCTGAAGCGACGGAAGCTTTTGAGACTCTAAAGTATGCGCTGACAACTGTCCCGGTACTACGTAATCCAGATTTTGCTAGGCAATTCTTCATGCAATGTGACGCATCAGAGTTCGGGATCGGAGCAGTTCTTTGCCAGAAAAACGACAGTGGGGACGAAAATCCAAAAGCGTTTTATTCGAAGAAACTGAACACGTGTTAAAAGAACTACTCCGTGACCGAAAAGGAATGTTTAGTTAGGTGGTCATTGCAGCTACAGGCTTTCGATTTTCAGATAGAACACCGAAAGGGATCGGAAAATGTTGCCGATGAATTCAAGTCGATGAAATTAGCGATGACTCTTTTGAATTTGAAACCAACGAGTTTGAAAGTGAGGAATATGTGAGCCTTGCACAAAATATTTTTGAAAACAGACACAAACCCCCCGATTTAAAGGTAGAAAACGGGAAAATCTTTAAGAGAACGAATTTTGATAGAACTGATAGCTTAGACGGATGTATGTGGAAATTGTGAGTTCCTCAGGAAATCACACACATTCTAATTAAAAAGGCACATGATGCTGCAACTTCAGCACACGGGGGCCTGTATAAAACTTTAAATCGGCTAAAACAATTATACTTTTGACCAAAAATGACGCTACAAGTCCGTAATTATGTTTTAAATTGCCAAGTGTGCAAGGAATCTAAACCTTCCAACCAAAATTTAAGACTGATTATAGAGGCTGAAGTAAAAACCGAAAGGCCATTCCAGAAAATATATACAGATTTTCTCGGTAAATACCCAAGGTCAAAAAGGGGCAACGCCTACATTTTTATAGCAGTAGTAGTAGTAGTAGTAGTTTGTAGTGCAGTTTTTGGTGCATGAAGTTTTTACTAATTTCGGAGTTCCCGAAACAATTCATAGTGACAATGGTCAGCAATTTATTTCAACCATATTTAAGGAAATGATAGACAGCTGTAAGATAAAACTTTTGAAAACCGCATTCTATTCACCGCAATCGAACGCCTCTGAAAGAGTGAACCAATCGATATTGGCAGCGGTAAGGTCATATCTAAAAAATGATCATAGTGATTGGGATCTGTATCTATCAGAAATAGAATGTGCATTGAGGACCTCAATGCATTCAGCGACAGGCGTGACACCTTTATTTGCACTATATGGGTATCATTGGTACGCGAATGGGGCAGACTACAACCTTGCCAGGAAATTGAAATCCCTGATCATAATATTATTTCATTGGATAGAGAGGACCGAAAAAAACTAATTCAAGAAAAAATTAGAAACAATATGCATGAGGCTTATGCGAAAAGCGCAACAAGGTACAATAGACAGTCTATTTAAACCAGGGCAGGAAGTTTACAGGCGAAATTTTGCACAATCTGATTTCAGAAATAACATAAATGCTGTAGGGAATTTTTGAAATGTAGAATAGTAAAGCCGATAGGCAATAATATGTATGAATTGGAAACCCTTGACGGTAAAACGATTGGGGTATTTCATACAAAAGACATTAAAGTCTGAAGAGGTGCAATAAATTAGATGTAAACTGTGATAAAACAACCCTTTTAGTGTAATATAGGTTTAAGAGTGCAATATAGCTTTAAGCCTATGTAGTTACTCGTCCTATTTTTGTTTTATAAGGTCGTCCGATTAAGAGAGGAGAAAAAACCTGTGATAGAGAACCTTGTGTTTTTTCAGTGCAATATAAGCTGGATCGAGTTATAAATTTTCATCCTACAGAAATAAAAGTGTGGACTACGGTCACTATTTACGTGTACTCCGCTTGACAGTATAATTGAAGTTCATCTACAATGACTAATTCGCTGTTTTGTCAAACCAGAAAGCTACCGTTTCTAAGCTGGTTACATGTGTAACCGTCATGGTACTATTAGTGCATTTCCGTTAACACCCTGGATAACTATGCTATTAAGGGCTAGGAACCGTTAGTCACCTAATACCATGACAAAATCTGAGTCCGAAATTACAGCGTGGCGGACAAAAGAGTTGAATTAAGTACAATTTTCTTTCAGTGACTGGAAGATATTTGTGTCCTTGTGACGACAGAATTATGACTGACAAGCGTTTGAAGTAATGAGCCATAGCGAACAACTAAATAGACCGGATAAAAAAGGGGCCGATTCAATACGTTTATAGGGGAATTAGTCTAAAAAGGCAATAATGGAGTAGAAAGGTAATATGCGTACTTATATAATTTAGAAAACAAAGGCTGGAAAAAACTCAAATGAAGACCGTGGTATGAAGTGACTCAGTCAGAAAGGCGAAATGATGAAAAAGTCTGAAAGGCAAAGAGGGAACAAATAAATCGTATTAAATGCTGAATATTTCATAAACGTACCTGTAGTGCCCGGCTCTCTCAGTCGGTAGAGTTTGAGACTTCTCAGGGGTGGGAGTTCCAAATGTTGGGACTATAGTGTCAAAGGGACAAGCACGAAGAGACCTAAAAGGATAATGGGTTGTAAAATCTGTAAAATCTAAAACGAGAAATATTAGGCTTTGTTCTGGGAAAGGTCTGAGTCTAAATCAAACTGAACTAAATCAATGTATGTGGAATTTTGTCTTGTTTGGCGAAATTTATATGGGGTTTTTGAACCTCTTATAATTAAGAGACTTCAGAGACGAAGCAATCCGAGGTGTAGCAACGGTGTTTCCGCATAGGAGAAGCTATAGAGGCTTTACCCGTGTTTTTTTGGTGACATAGTGGTTCTAGATTTAAGAACGTTATGACTAGCAATTGCGATAGGTTCCGTTTGCACATAGGGTGCTACAATTGGTCTGGGTCTATTCGGGTTGGCCACTATGCTTTTTCTTTTCAGAAGAAAAACGCAGAAGTCGGCGTGTGCATAGAAACCATCGGATTGAAATGTAAGTTGAGTCAAAACGACGTTCGGAAAGATTTAAATACCCGAAGGGGAAATTTCACTGAATAAAGTTCATGTTAGAATAGGCAGCTCCCATTTCAATTACAAATGTTAGCCCAAAGTACCCAGTCGGTATGAGAGGTTCCCACGATGGATTTTCGGTTGTAGGAAGAGGACCAAACAGATTCCGCACACCGTTCTTGCCAGCGATTCCTTGGCAGCCACGGAGTTTTGTTGCGAATGAAATTTTAGGTTGGGAAATACCTGGGTTCGTAGGTGAATGATTGGTCTGTGGCGTGAGGTTTTGGATTATAACCTATGATACGATGCGGTCAGTGGATGAGGGCGTTGTGTTGGGTGGTAACTACCAAAAATCTTCCCGCATGCGTATCGACTCAGAATCACTTTCTGAGGCGAGTTAGAGATGTCTGTCCGTCCGTCCGTCTGTGTGATCATGTAAACCTTTTAATCAAACTACAGGTCGCGAATATGAATATTGAGGTGAAATTTGGTATATAAGCGTCCATCGGCCATAGGATGAACGCTTTTGAATTTGGGGAAAATCGGTTCATGTTCAGGCCTAGCCCCAGAATAAATATAGCAGCCTGGATGACCTTTAACATGTCTGAAGGTAAAGGGAAAAGAAAATGAATAACAACGCCTCTCAAACTGGGTTTATGCTGGTTTATTCCATCGAATTAGAGTGATAATTATCTTACGTGTTAGGGTTTTGTCTAATGGTGGTGCGTTTCGGGTAGCGTATGAGGTTTCGGTGTGGTGTCGTAAAAATTGTGCTATGTTTTAGATGTTGGTCCTTAGTGCTGATTGCAGGTAAAGGTGGGATGATTGACCTGAAAAAGAGGAAGTAAGAATCAGTAAAATGATATTGAGTATTTAATATATATATGGGGGGTTTCATGTCAAGTGCACCAACTTTTGAAACTGATGTCTTCCGATCGGGATGAAATTTGCACCAAGGTTAGTCCTATTGGACGGTAGTTTAGACATAATTTTTCAACAAGATCGGTCAAGAGCTCTCTGAGTTAGAGGGGATCAAAATTTGATATTTTGGCCAAACAGGTGTTTTTTCTCATCCATGTAACTTATTACCTATTGTTCTTAGAAAATTTTCTCCCAAATAGTTCAGATAGCTAGCTCTTCAATACTTCTGAAAAAAATACTTTAAAAAAAAAATTTTTTTTCCTTTTTTTTTCAAAAAGGGCATTTTTTTTTGCTTATAAGAAAGCTTAGGATTTTTCCTTTAAGAGCTTTTTGGTCGCTTAGTGGGATGCGAGTGGGATATCTATCAAAATAAATATTTTGTAGCTCAAGACAACGGTTTTTCAATTGCTCACAAATGCACTATTTTGAATTTTTTCCTATTTGTGTGCAAAACCTTACAAATAAAACTTATACTGAGAAACTAGACAAATTAACCTTTCAGAAGGTATGTAACATACCTAACTAAAATTTCAACCCTCGATACTGTAATAGCCAGAATATGTTAAACCCCCTTTCATTGCGGCTTTTTTTGTCAATCCTATAGGTGGTTTTGAGCGCACGTAATGTTGAATGTGATTTTTATTGTCAAAATAGCAGGTGCCCAAGATACAAGTTTTTGTATCAGGTGGAAATATATTATGGACATTCTCCGAAATACCAGTTTATTTATTATTTTATGACATTTGACTTTAAAAAGTGGTTGGAGAGGTAGAAGTTAAAAGGTGGTTTATTTTAATATGTTGAAAAGGTAAAAAATAACAGGTAGTTTATTTTTATTATCATTGGCAACATTTGGTTAAAATATGTACTTCATTATTATTTTTATTATGTAACATGCGGTTAACCGACACTAAGCCCTTCTTGACCGTAATAAAGATTTTAGACCGATTCATTAAAATCTACTCCTATATGATCTTAAAAAACTATTTATTGACATTCTGAAAACATTCGGAAATCAGTTTTTTAGAAACAGCCTTAAAGTTTAGACGTGTGTTATTTACATAATTTCTTACATAATTAATTTTCACAATGTCTTCTTAAAAGGCTAAACTTGAAAAAAAAATTGGTTCTTTTTGTTTTAACCCCTTTAACAAAAGGAATCACAGATCATCCGATGTGCGAAATATTTCCGCCTGCATATTAAAAAAATTCCCTACGCTGCCAAAACGGTTCCTAATTTGTGGATCATGCAGAAAAGAAGGAAGGAATTACCGGATTTCAGTAGTAATGAGCCTTGCGTTGAAGAAATTCCAGATGAAGACAAAAGTAATTCTGAGAATGATGACAGGACCGTTGATGATGTACAAACATGTATATTGTAGTACGCAATGTGTATTCATATACAAATATATTTGTTTCAAAGTTTTTTAAATTTTAGTTTGTTATATTGGAGGAGGCTTAAATAGTATAACTCTTTGCTTCAATTCTCATTTAGTTGTTTTCAGCAAATGTATATGAATTTAACTTTTTACCAAACAAACTATCTACTGCTTTTGGTTACTGATGAGGGTTGGTGACTCTTCCCGAAACAGCTGTATAACCTGTCATGCAGAATATAGATCAATTTTTGAAACAAATGTGCTAATGCTTTTGCTTTATTTAAAGTAAAAACATTTGATCTTGAGCCTGAACAATTTCAAACTCAATCAATATATTTCCATTATATTACCTTCATTATAGTAGTTATGAAAATTTTTTATAAAAAATCACCTGCGCCGCTTTAAAAGGAAACCACACATACATTGACGAATTAATCCACTAAAAATATATTTCCATTATATTATGAACACTTTTTATAAAAAATAGCGCGATTTTTTATAAAAAATTTTCGCCTGCGGTGCTTAAAAAGAAAGAAGAGGAATTAACCCACAAAAAATATATTTCCATTATTAAAAAAAAGATATGAAACATTTAAAATACCGTAAACATAGGAATATATATTTCGTAAAAACTAAAAAGTGTACGTAAAATCCCTAATATGTCCGGTCCTGAAAGGGCTAAGAGGTCGACATATATACCAAAATGAAGCTAATGTACCCAGCTTTTATTCAGTTTGCGTAAAAGCACACATGATATACGCCTGTTTACGAGTTAATTCCATTTGTAACAAAAAGCTTTATTACAAAAATACATTATTTGAAATAGGTTCATAATCGGTTAATAGATTTAAAATTTAAAAATACCAAATGAAAGGCACTCAAGTAAGCTTTCAAATTATAAATATATCGCTGAAATCCAATAGTAAATAACAAAGTTATATGGAAGTCCATGGCAAATCTTCGGAAGTCCATATCTCGGGAAATAGGCCCGACCGACGAAAAAAAAATATTTTCCTAGAATCACCCCAAAAGCCCCTTAGCCCCTCTAAGAAAAAAAAACGGAGAATTGCTCCTAAATTCAACTTGTTCCTTTGTGGGTTGTGGTTTTTGCTGGAGATGGTTTTATTAATTTTTGGCACGTTTGATGGTTGTAGCTGTGGTAGGGTTTGTTGAATATGGTTTTTTTTTGTTAGTGTTGTGGTTTTCGTTTGATTTTAATTGAAAAGTTTTTTTGTGTTCAGCGTGGTTGTGTGGAAGTAAGGAAATGCGTAAAGTAGGTAGTATATTGTCAGTCACAATAGAAAAAATGAAAGTGATGCCCAGTTGCGAGTTTTTTTTTTGTATGTGATAACAGGGGTGTATTTTTATGTCATACCCATTCATAAAAACTCGGCAACTGTTTGGGTGTTATGTTTTATGTCTTGTCCGTTAAATGTTGTGTTAAATGGCCGAGAAAATATTGGAAAAATGTAAGAGTGTCAGTCGGTTGAATTGGAAGTGTACCGAAGGTATATGTAGGGCTGGATAGCCAGAAATGTAGCCATTGTAGAAGTTTTTGGCGCATGAAAGCGAACGGAGTTTAACCTCCACCAGAAAATTGATTGTTTTTTTTTTATATATACCTGTGTGCAAGTGCAAAGTTGTGAAACTATTTTGGTCAAGTGAAAAGTGATAAAACTATTTCGTGCACGGGCGAACTAGTGGTGAAACTATCCAAGCGAGAGCAATTGGATGATTTTTTAAAAAAATTAAGGTAAGGGAGTGTTTAGGAGTCGTGATAAAGTTGTATGAGTTTTGTTAGTGGTTGTAATGAAATCCTTGTATATTACGAAGTTCAAAGTGCACATTGGTTAGTGAGTGGAAGATCATCCTAAGCGGTTGGTGTTGAAAGCGAGAGTCGCCGAGGGGTATCCCGTATGCTGGCAGAATGAAAAGGAGGTTGTTCGACCTGAAAGTGCACGGTAAAAGGATAAAAGTAAAAGGCAACGAAAATATTGGCCTTTTTTTTTTGGGTGCGTGCAAAGGTGACATAGTCCACCGCTGAGGCCCCACTCAAGATAGAGTGGCCGGAAAATCGGGAAGCCTTGTATATACGTGTTGGGGTTAAAGAAAAAATTAGTAGGATTAAAAATTTAAGTGTGAAAAAAAAGGAAGAGGAGAGTCAGAAGTAAAAGTTTAAGGCAATAAATTCAATTTAAATTGAAAGTAAAATCTAAAGAATTGAAAAAAAATCTAAAGTTTAGAGAAAAAAAGAACTACATTTGAATATGGTAAAAGTGTTTTTTTTTGTTTTAGTGTTTAAGTTAGTGTAAAAAAAAAATAAAAAAGGAAAAGAAAATATATATAAATCATTTTTAAGGTTAGGGTATATATACTATAAGTTACTATAAGCTTCAGTTTACTTTAATACACTGTAAGGTTTAAAATACTTTAATTTGTGTGAGTGCCGTAATTTTGAAAAGCAAAAAAAATTTTTTTTTTATGTTGTTTGCGCGTATGTTAAGTGTACAAAGCCACGGGTTAAATTGAATCGGTTTTTTTTTGCGTGGCTCTTTAGCCAAAATTTAGTATGTATAGACCTACCCTAGAGAGCTCGATAGGTAGGCCAGTTTGTTTTTTTTTTTTTTTTGTAGTGGGTGACTCAAAATGGAGTCGAATTGAACTTTGTAGGCTTAGTGACTGGTTTGTTTCTGTGTGGTTGTATATTTGAAACCAAATTTAATTCTTATTATCAGTCCAGTTTATTAATTTCGGCACGTTTTTTTATACCCTCCACTCCAGTGTGCAGAGGGTATATATAAGTTTGTCATTCCGTTTGTAATAATTAGAAAAAAAATTCTGGACCCCATAAAATATATATATTTGTGATCCTTATAACAAGCGAAGTTGATGTAGCGATGTCCGTCTGTCCGGCTGTCCGTCTGTCCGTCTGTGGAAATCACGATGACGGCTTCAATCGGATAGCTAGGATGCTCCTTGGTATAAAAAATGATTCACTAACATCCTGAGAAGTTTGCTATTTAAAATCGTCCAAATCGGTTAATCTGGTCCCGAGAATTGAGCGAAGAATTAAAAAGTCATGAGAAAATATGATTTGAATATGTGTTCTTGTGATAACGCCCTCAATAGTTCAGATAGGGCGCTTGTTTTTAGTGAGAATGATTCACTAACATCTTGAGAAGGTTCCTGTTTTTAAATCATGACAATAGGTTTCATAGGTGCCGAGAAATCACTGAAAAGGTAAAAAAAATATGACGTTTTCCTATATTGTTTTCCTAAATTTTGTATTTTGTCATAGCTGTGCATGTTGTTTTTGTGGTCGTTGTGTTAATAAGATAAAAATTCATCAATATCAATATTTTTTGGTGTAATATTTAAGTTAATTAATTAATAAAAGAAACTATATAAAATCAATATCAATATTCTGCGATTTTTATAACATCACAAAATGTTACAAATTGATACATACTACTGTTGCCAATATCAAAATACTATAAATAATATTCATATATTCTGTATATGTATATCCATAATAAGCGCATATTAAAATAAATCGGTATTTTATTTTATTTTTACAAAATTCTGAAATTTTTAGAGTTGAAAAAATAGTATGGTTTTAAGAGTTGTATTTTTAGTACATGTATAAACCCTGCATACTTGCTTTCAAAAGTAGTAGGTAGGTAAGCCATAAAATATTTATTTACCCTGTAAAAAAAATTGTTGTTTAGAAAAATACTATTTTTTGTCAGATGTTAATTACAATAAATTTTTAAACTTTGTTATTTAATGTCGGAACGGAGGCAAACGCCATTTCCAAAATTTTGTTTCAACAGTTATCCACATTAAGAATAACCGCGGAGCTCAGCTCAATCAATGTGCAATGATCGAGCCTTGCCCTGGGAAACATGCGTTTATGCGTTTCTTAACACAAACGCCATTCCCAACTACCAAAAATTTTTGACACGAGCTATTCACATTATGGATAGCCGCGGAGCTCAACTCAATCATAGTGCAATGATGAAGCTTCGCCCTGGGAAACATATATTCATGCTTTTCTTAGCACAAACCGAACTTCTTATGGCACATTAAAAATAAACTAATTGAGAAGTACAATTCATCATTACGGTGTATTATAATACTATTTTCTTATTTTACTAGTAGCTAGTAAACAAAGTGACCGTGTCATTGTGAACGAAATAGAATTGAAATTGTATGCAGATTTGTTTTACTTAAAAAACCTGTTTCTACAGATAGTGAATAAAATCCCAGTAAGCATTTTATGCAATAAATGATCATGTAGAGTCTTTTTGACTCATATGTGCTATTAAAACAGTTATAAATGCGCCCTTTTGCTGATCACAAAATATTCTTTTGTTGGGATTAAATATTACCTTACCCGCTCTTGAGAGTCCTTTTTATCCGCTTTTCTAATTAGTTTCGACTCATTTTTGAGTCTTATTTAATGTAATTTTTCTCTAAATCACTTTCTAAGAGAAAGCAAAAATCATTATCTAGTCTTTGTCTAATAGCGCATGTGATTAAGCAGTTTTTAATCATCAAAAGTGCTCGAAGAAGACACAGTAAGGTAATTTTTGTTAAAACAATCTTCGAAATGATGACTGGGATATCGTATATTTTTGTTAACACACAAACATATGCATAGCAGCACGAGTAAACCGAACTCAAATTGGCTTCTTATATGTATACAGCCGAACAAAAATGAAAATACTCACCAAAGAGTAAAGTAAGCAACAATTTCATTCAGTCTTATGGAAGCTTTTGAACAAAGCAAGTCTATGTCGCGTTGTCTTGTGAATTTTTACATTGTTTTTTAATAGGTACTAGTGATGCCAGGAGATTTTTTCAGAAATCTCTACGCTTATAAAAAAAATTCCCTTTTTTCCCTACACTACTTTTTTTAAAATTTATTTTTAATTTGTACATTTTGAATTTCAATTATGTAAAAATAAAAAATAAGATAAAAATATCATGAGAATTACATAAGAATAATATAAAAAACATACAGATATTATAAAGAAAATATTTTTGCAATTCTGTTTAATTCATCTTTTTGATATGGTTAGATGTGCATTTAAAATTTACACAATTAAAGGTGTGTATTTTCCATATGTAAATTCAGTTTTACGATCCATACGTAATTCGGCGTGTGTGTCAAAATTGGCGTTTTACATACAATTCATCATTTTTGCGATCAAACGTACATATGTATTTCCGTATGACATAACCTCTAAATGTAAACAACAGCTGATTTAATTTGTGAATTTACAAAAAGTTATTGTTAAAAATAAAGTAATATATTTTTTAATTGTTAATTAATATTAAACAATTTATTTTTCTTTCAATATTTATCTTTATAATTTACTCTGTTTTTCTTTCGCCACAAGCAGTATTGTATTTTAATATGGTTGTCATGCCAAAATAGAACCTGCTCTAATTGAAAAATTTACATATGTTTTGCCAAATGTGTTGTACATAAACAGTTTTTGAAAGGGTGCACACTATGTGTACAAATTGCACGTGCTAAAACAATAAGAAAAACACAAGCAAAACACATAGTGTGAACGCAGCTTAATTAAAATGGCTTGCAAATGAGATGTTACAACTCAAACAGAATATTTGTTCTTGGTTTATTAATAAAAAGTTGCTTTTAGCATCTTTTTTTGATATTGTTTTTTCATAATTTTTGAATATATAATTTTAATGGTATTGATATGTTTTTATTTCTCAAAGTGTAGTACAGCAATTTTGTGTACTACTCCTTTTACCACACTGCTCGTTTCTTTCAACAAATATAACAAAACATTTTGAAATAGAAGAATGTAAACACCAACAACAGTTTTTAATGAATTTGAAAGTCGATTGCCAAAAAATATTATTGTATTAAAAAAATGCCAAAATTTTCAATACAAAACACATTAAATCGGGTAAAAGAACAGATAACCAATATATTAGAAGAGTTTAAATTTATATCATCTGAAACAGAAAAAATTCAAATCCAATGGAGTTATATCAAAGAACAAAACTGGGATACAACACTGAATACAACCTCTTTCTGGATTGAAAAATTCTATTGGCGAAAATCCATTTTAGGAGTTATCAATATTTGTATTGTCTATATTAGTTTTGTCTTTCTCAAAAGCCGAAGTTGAACGTTTGTTTAGTTTAATGGCTTTAGTTAAAAGCAAACTTCGAACAGAATAAAATCCGAGTTGTTATGTTCTGTAATACGTATAAAAGAAGGATTGAAATTGAAAAATCGGTGCTGTCACACTTACAATATACCGATGTCGTTGATAAGAGTCGATCGTCAGAAAAATATCAGAGCCAAGAAGAACTTGAAGATGAAGACATCACAGAAATGTTAGATTCCATAAACCAATTATTCTAATATAATCGTATCTTTTGATAATGTAATTTCTGTTATATTTTAAATATAAAAAAAATCCCTCTAAAATTAATAATATTTAATTTAAGTTTAAAATAAACTCAATTTGATGTTAATAAAAATTTCAGATGAAATCCAAAATAATTTTAATTAAAATTTAAAAAATATAAATCGAAACATATGTTTTATATTAATTTTTCGATTTAAAAACCAAAGAATTTATTAATAAGTATATAATTTTTCAGTATAAAGGTAATGAAATTTGAAAAAAGAATTTAGCATCCAGTACGTTTAAGCATCTTTTTTTTGCAATTTAGCATCTTTACAATTTCAAATTATGGCAATACTGTTGGTTTTAAAAGATTTTTTATAGCAGTGGTTATAAGCATGTATACTTAGATCTGATTTATGTTCTGTATTTCTTTGATATGTTTTCAGCATCATCGAAAAACGAATCGGACATTTTTCTAAAATTAATTATGTTTCTAAAATTAATTATGTTCAAATTTATAATATTTTAATGTAATGCACAAAAAAGTGTTTTTTTATACTTGTCATTGTTATTAAAGAATCCACATATTTACTTCCTTCATATTGTAGAGTTATTACCAGACTTAAAAAGACTTTAAAGTTTAAAATTGAAAAAAATTATGCGATATGTAACAAATACAATCAAAATAGTTTTGACTGAAATTTTTGGCAGTTTTAGTTTTGTCTTGTATCAGTAAAATGTTCAGATATTAACTAAAAAAAAACAGTTTGTTAAATATTTTCATCTTAATTATCTTAATTAATTTAAAGACACAAAGATAGATTTAATACAATAAAAAGAAGTAAGAGTTGAAAGTTGATCTTTGCGGACTCACAAATGTGCCCTATACTAATAGGTCTGGAAAATTGAAAAGGTTTGTAAAAAATAAAATGCACCTTTATATTAAAAAATTTAAATTAAAAAGAAAATTACAAAATAAACCATTTACCTGGTTAAACTTAATATTGTTTGTAATTATCTGGATCAGGTTAGTATTTGAAATGGGATAAATCGGGAGTCATTGTGCCAATTTATGACCTAATATATGTAGACACCTCTATAAAATGCTGAAAATTCAGAGCATTTGTTGTAATAATTCAGTAATAGGTTTATCAAAGTGTTTACATACTCAAATATTTTATATACATTTGTTACAAATAGTGCAAGAAGTCCAGATATTAATGTAAACGTAAAACCCAGGTGGAGGGTATCAAAGATTCGGCATAGCCGAATTTAACACTCTTACTTGTTTTGTTCTATTTCCTGTAAAAAAATACCTAAGTTTTAGTTTGTGTGGTATATTTATTTCATATTTTAATTTTTTTTTAGTGGTAATAAAAATTAGGTGAACATTTATTTGAATCGAAATGTGTTGCTAAATTTGGTTTAAGGGTTAGGCCGGCGACATGAGGTAAGTGTGGTAAGTGTAAAAGTGTGTGTGGGTGACGGGGTCACATAGAATTGAGAGGCTGAAAGTGACCAAGGTTGGGAGGGGATGTGGGAGATAGAGCATCGCGTCT